>DWTT01000255.1:0-17779 GCA_018250895.1 Carterocephalus mandan | reverse complement strand
GTAGAAGTTTCCATTAACCCGCCAGATTTTATTTATTTGATTGTTCGCTGTAGCGGACTTAGCCAAATTAAGGGTTAAGAGGCTAAGGTAAACTAAATTTTATTACAATAAATATGTATTTTTAACCGGCCACTTTAAAGTAAATATTGTGTTTCTCCATGACAAGGCTAAATTGTCGAATTATTATGAAGTATCAAACTGGCCCAACTATAAATACACTTCCATAATAAACTGTGAAAGTTATTTATATCATCAATAATTATAACGTAACGAACATTCTCATGAATGTGCTGGATATATGGATGATATTGTCGTACATAAAATATACGGTTATGCTTGAACTAGAATAATTAACAAGGGTGGGAGCAAATAATTAATAACCACACTCATTATAATTATTACTAAATAATATATCCTTGACTATAATTAGTGTTCCTTTGATGTTCTCTTTGACGGAGCCAGTTCACAAACATTATTAGGCCGTGGAAATATGGGAGCGGGTCGGTTTGACCCTTCCTTGTGTTTAGACACATCAAAGCGCCGCGCGGAATGTGGCGAATCGATTGTGTTTGATGAATCGGGTGGAAATCTGCAGTTTGATGTTATAAGAGATTGCTCGGTACGGTTATGAGACAGATTTAAATAATTGTATAGCGTACCAAAATCTACTCGGCTGTCGACTTTGGTAGGTAGCCGGTAAGATCTACCTCGCAACATGCATTGCAGTATGCATACTAATCCTATGATATCGGATTTGGCCATACTATCCCAGTAAAGAAATAAAACTTCAAATCAATCAACGATTTTAGTCATTATAAATCGCCGAGTATTTTTGCATTTTGAGTGATTATGAGTAAAACTATTGTATATCATTTTTATAAAGTTAGTTCTAGCAGGAATAGCACTTTCCAATTGATCACTTGATACGACAGATACTGTGAAACTTCAGGACAAAAATGAGCGCAGCTCTCCTCAGCCGGAGCTGGCTCGTCGCCAGCCGATCTTGCCCCGTCGCTCGACGCTCTTGCCTCGCGGGACGGCACCGAGGAAGCGGTTCCACTTTCACGCCTTCAAATTCCGCTCCTAAAATTGCTATATTAGAACTCATTTCCTCTCGCCGTTAAGAAATTTGTCGTCGTAAAGAAGTCGAAGGAACCTTTTTTCATTAACGTACGAAATTCATTCTTGTGCCAAGTTCAATAGAGCTTGGTTTTGAGGACGGACAAGTCAATCTCGTCGTGTGATTCTTACATGGCGATTTAATTGGTGTACGTGCTCGTACAGTCGCACTGCTGCAGCTAAAGTTTCGATTGTATCTTTGCAATTTTAGAGCTTAATTTCTGTCGTTACGAGTATTGCGGGAGCAAACTAATTCGTTTAGCTAATTAATAAAATGTGTCGTGACATCCAGATGACAAAGTCGTCTTTTCATTGAGAAATGTGAAGATACAGGATCAAGTCATTAATTTGTCTTCCGTCAACGTGATGAATTCGATTAGTTTGCAGCTGGAGGCTCGGGGAGTTTAGTGTAGACGCCAACTATACTATTACTGTAGCGATTACACAGAACTGAACACATTGGCAGCGTCGCCGCGTCTCAACTTGAGAGGAATATGTAGGAATATTTGTTCTAATATATTAATTCATAGATATTGAATATGAAAGGCTTAGCAGTACTGTGATCGGAACTGGCCTAGAATACCCTATTCAGTGACACCGTAAAGGTCAGTATGACCATTAGCAAATATCCATTCGTAAAAAAGCCCAGGAACACAGATTAGTCAACAGCACATAGCCCAGAGTTTCAAGTGATTTCAAGGATACGATCCGGAAAACAGTTCCGTTGTTGGCAGTAGACAGGAAGATAAATGAAACTAATAGTTATAGAAGACATTTTGGATTTTTCACAACGAGATTTGTACCTACGTCGATAATGATTTATCATCGTGGCGCCGAAAGCGCACTATTTATCAATCAATTTTATAAAAAGGTGTCTCACCCAGTAGAAACCGGAATGGAAGAACCTATACTAGATTAAGATGGAAAGGAATCAAGCTTATTATTATTTTGCGGCGCGCTAACGGACACGATCACACTTAGCTGCGTGAGATATGGCGGCGGTTACTCATCTCCTAATGTGACTGTTTCAAATGACTGCACTAATTAATTACCGTCTCGTAACTGAACCAGAACCACAAAAAGTAGCGGACTTGTTAGGGAAGCGAGCATGAGAACATGGTTAAGATACTGAAATAACTCCATGCTTATTATGATACAACAAGCTGCATGCGATGCTTACCGCACCTACCGAAGGTTTCTATGATCGTTTTTGTGATACATATAACATTACTAATACGAGTATATAAATAGGAAAGTTTGTTGGTTTGTCCTTCTTCTTCTCCTCAACAGAATGATGGATCGACGTGAGTTTTAGCTTAGAAGTAAACGCATAGAACTTACACCAAACCATTCGTCGATGGTAGAAATAATTCAGCACGGAATACGATTTGACGCGGAAGGAGACGCGGGGAAAGCCAGTTTTTTTAATTTTTACAGGTTTTTTTCCTTGTTCGAAGTAATTTAGCGGACGATGAAAATCCTGTTGCAAATCCCTCACTGCCATCATTTCTATATGCTAAAAACTGCGCGGCTAACTTGACTGCATCAGGTCATAATGATACTGAAGCAGCTCTTCCTGGCGCTCGCGTCGCATCAGCGAAACACGTCACGTGTGTGATATGGTGTCCTCACGGCTCACACCCTCCGAATTACTCGTGAGCCGGCCTTGCCCGCGGCGCGGCTGAGCGCAGATTATAGTTCACTGAACCCCGGCCCGGTCCTCTAGCAGGCTAACAAATCACGAACAAAGTTCGCGGCGCCTCGCGGAAGCCGCGGCTTTAGGACGGCCTTCGAAGTACTCTTGTAAAGACTAAATTGGTTACAACTACACTTCTCGCAGTAAAGAATTTAAATCAACGATGTGACTACTTGACCTACTTTCTACTGTTTATGTCTTTATGTAGCATCAATACTTTCAACAAGATGCAAGCATCTCAAGACTCAAGAGTAGTATCGAAGTAAGCAACTATCCCACTCTGGTGTGTTGCCCTCGCTCTACACTAAAGCCCCAGCTGTAGCTACAAGAATAGGTAAGCATTTTTTTCAAAATAAATTAATTTAATATGGAGCTCAATTTATACAAATGTTCAATACAAATACTCGTACCTCCTTACCTCTGAAGCGAGAGCCGCCATTTAAACTAAGTGTCAAGTTACGCATGAAGCTCAAACTTTCCGCTGACTCGAACAATCTGAGGGCATCAGCCGCGAGGGGTGATCTATGCAAATCCAGCCAGCTCGAGCATCGGCCACTGTATCGCCCGCGGTGACATCTCGCGGCGCGGCGCAAGCATTACCATTCATTTGCATTTCCTTTTGTGATCTGCATTGTCCGGCGACGTCTTGCCGCGAAGTGTGGCTACAGCGACGTTGAATTTTAATTAGATCTTTATTTCGTCTTTAGGCAGGCTCCACGAAAGTCTTAAGAATTACTCATTATTTAAATCTAAGTGACAATCTTATCAGATTTAGATAATATAATGAATACCGAACCCCAAGTGTCTGCTGTCAGTCTCACAGAACAGATAAAAGAGATTTGTCTGTTCTGTGGTCAGTGTAGTGAACAGTGGTTTATTTCGAGCAAATACAAGTAATGACTGCGCTGACCCTAGTGTAAGATGCTTTGCTGCAACAAGCATGTCGAGCGCAACCCGCGGCGCCGCAGTAACCGCTCCCCGGGGGTCCATCACCTAAGTCGTCTCTACGCTACATTTCCATCCATTTGCATTTTCTCCAACTGTTACAGCACTTACAGCCTTGCGGGAGTAGATGGAATCACTTACACCAACCAACTTAGCTGTTATACGTTCTTACGTACCTAACTGTTTTGTACCTACGTAGCATTTTATAGGACATTATTTTGATGAGATTTTTAAGAAAAAAAAATATGCTGAAATTTCAATCGGCATTTTGGGGAAACAAAGAGCCCGCATATTAATATGTAGTTAATTTAAAAATTTAAATTTTGAATTAATTTACTCAAGCATTAAGTAAATTTTCTAAATAACTTAAAATGTTGAAGCGTACATTTTGAACTAATGTTTTTGATCTATTTATTCAGTGAGATAAAAAAAAACACTTTTTACATCGTAAAAAGCTAGACAATATCTCCAATGAGATGAGTATGGTGCTAAAAATACTCGTTTGAGCCAAGAATTTCCCCGCAATCCAAGTGGTATGGGAACATATTTTGATGGTGCTTGAAAGAATTGTAACTTCGGTTTCCGCCCCATAAACCCATTCCGCCAGCGACGCCGCGCAGCCCGGGTCGCTTTACGAGCGACGAGCGCTCAGAATCACAAACAAGCGCATATTAAGCAATGACCCCGCGGGGCCGCGGTGCGGAGTACCTACTGGCGGGGACGCGACGCCACTAAACATTTATAGCAAGCGAACCCTCGGTGTCACTGCTGGATTGATTTTATAAAATATCTTTCTTATATTCTCGTATTTCGTGGTTCTTTACAATACCATGCAATTTTTCCGATTAAGAATTCTAGAGATTTAATACTAACCCTAATAGATTGTAGGTATAACTATTAAAACAAGGTCAAAAATATTCTTTGAAACTTATCGACATTCTCGATTTGAAATAATGCCATGGCGGATTTGAAATTATTGTCATAATAACTCAATAATTAAATTCAGATCAGTAGGTAGATAATTCTAACTAGTTTTATGAAAATGGCAGCGAAAATAGTACATTTACTACCTACTTATTACAATTGTAACAGTACGTACGGTATGTGATATTAAACCAAAAATATTTTTTTTTAATTCGGAAACAATAATTTAAAGTCGAGCAGATGTCACTTAGCATCTTAACATCTGTGATCTTAACGGACGAGAACGGAAAACACTGGACGAGATTGGGCAGCGTACAATTTATATTTAAATTTAGAATGAGTTCTACAAGTATCAAATAAACCACTTTTGGAAGATAAGATAAGATAATTTATGAAGGCGATCGAATATATTACAGTTAGAAAATGTATTTTAAATGTAAAATTTAAGTAAATTAGGTGGCAATCAAAGCGTTGACGCTGGCAGTTCCCGCGCGCGAGCGTTGCGCAACTGTCTGTTGGATTCAATAGATCGCAGGATGACTCTCTCCTGGACACTGTCCACGCAAATACAACAGAGTTATTGTGGTGAGCATGACTGCCGCGATGAGAGTGCCAAGACCGCTCACAGCAGAGATACATCCGCGGCATTCTGCGCCCTCGTAGCCTGATTGACGTCGCGCGCGTCACAGGACCCACCATACGCGACTGTTGACGAAATCGCACTTAATCGCCCGCTTCCCATACCCACCGCAAGGCGCGCCCGCCCAAATGAATGGGGAAAACGGGAAAACGATATTAAGATGTCCCCTCCTCCCCCCGCACTGCCGCCCCCATTCCGGCATCCGTCGAAACGCGAAACGCAATTTTTGCGAATACTTTATGCTAATGTTTACCGATACCATATTAAGCCCCTTTCATTAAGAGCGCGCCGAGATGAATTCCAATTGAATTTTCGCTGAAAACAATCTGTTTGGACAAATTGAGAAGTTCGAGGGCGCGTGATTTGCATAGAATGATATGCCGCACGCGGGGCTAGTGTGCGCTCAGCCTTATTGACGTCGCGCGTTTTACTAACGGCGATGGCAAGAGAAGCGACAGCAAAAGACAGCTTGGGAGCTGGTTAGTGCAGCGCGCCTCTCGCCATATCCGAGATCAGAGCAGTTCAAAATGCAGCGGCCGGCGCGACGGCGTCATCCTATTCCGATCAGCCAGGCATGGAGCTCCCACTATTTGTACGCTCGTGAAGAAATACGAGTATCTATCGTTCTTCATTGATAACACCTCACTGATCCGTAAAGATCGTAAAATTCGGTTGACTTCTTGTATACATAACTATGGTATACAATTGTTTACTTAGAAGTAGGGTTCCGAGTCCCAATGTCGCTTGCTTCTCGCCTTTGGCGATATGTTTTAAAATGTATTGTTAGTAGCTAACGATATAATTAATAAACACTATCACGAAATAAAAATTACCGTAATTTAACTCTTTAAAATTACAAGGGAAATCCCCTTTGGTATCGCCACCAGCCTCGCCAGCGCCAGGGCTGCCGCAATATTTATTGGTGGTCCTCATAACGGCTGCGGGCCACGCACTTACAGTACAAGAGGCTTTCTGTTTCTGGGTTTTCCCGTCAACTTCCTCATGAAACTTTCTAACGTGTCCAACAATTCTTAACAAACCTACACCGTACCCATAATAAAACCATTATTACTAGTCACGGGGCTACGCACTACCGTTGTGTTATTAAATGTTGGATAATTAATTAATAACGATAAGGCAATACTTGACCGCATCGGGGCCCGGGGGAGTATTGTGAGGGAGCATTCTTCCACCTTTTGGCCTCTTGTTAAACACCTTATTTTTCTATAAGATCAGTAGGTTATACCTATTTTAATTTCCTGATAAAGTATAGAAAGTACGTATTACATACGGTGCACGAAGCTTTTGCTTACGTATGGCTACGCCCCAGATAAAATAATGTATTACGTTTTGCTTACAGCTTCTTGGATTTTACTGACATAAAAGCATCAGGATAGATTATTCTTGAAACTGCTTGCAAAAATATGAGACAGCAATTTTAATTGGTACTTGACTGCGAAGTACTTCGAAAAGGAAATATTTTAGTGGTAATAAAATTGATTGTCCATTTTTACAGATACCCGCAGCCGAGTCTTACTCGGCGGACGGCTGTCTATCGGATTTTAAACCTTTTGTCTCTAGCCATAAAAGTCGTATTAACATAAAAGCCTTTTAGTTCATAACAGATTTATATAAATTTTTATGGTCGTCTGAAGAAGTACCCGGTCGTTAAACGAAACAAGGACCGACTTGCTATAACAATGCGAGGCTGAATGAAAGGCTGCAGCGCTGCAGCGCCGCTACGCAGTCCTCGACCAGACATTTGGAGGTGTCTGGCGCTGACTATTAAAAATTTAATCGTAGGAATTTAAACTGTATACCTTTCGGATTAAAACTCCAGTTCAAATGAACAATCTTCACGCTTGAAAACTCGACGACGTAGTAAAAATTGATGATACAACATTGAACCTTGTCGATGCAGCAATACAGTTGACGGTAAAAAGTAATTTTCCTATAAATGTAGGTAGATGAAGAACATTTGCATACATTTAGGTATATTGAGTTTTAATTCTCAGGCAATAAGGGTGATATTCTGTAGGTACATCAAATTCCAGTTAAACGAGGCAAATCGTGGGCCGTTAATAGACAAGGCTTTGTTCGAAAAGTTGGAAGAGGCCCTAATTCGATAAGTTGGCGCGAAACGAAATGAACTCTGACCAACTCGCGCTAACTGCCCAATTCAGCTTCCCCCTCCCCGAGGAACCGTTTAGCTAAAGCAACACATTTTGCTTCAACTAAATAAAAGTGCATTAAATGTACCAGCAACGCCAGCTACACATTTTGTCTATGGTAGAGTATTTGCATCGCTTACCTATATCGGTCTGCTATTCTACCTACTAGTTTAAGCAATCACCACGACCCTCTCGCTGGCCCATTGCTGAGCAAGGATCTCTTCCTGGAATAGGAAGGCCACAGACTACCACGATGGCCAAACGCGGACCAGCGTGCTTCGTATGTGCCTTCGATGCTTACCTAACCCCAACACCACGCAAACTCACTCGCATAACGCTTCTGTCGATGCGCTCGAACTCGTAACAATCTAATCAAAGCTTTTATGTTCAGTAGCTATATTTACGTTCTGAATGGAACAGTTCAGGAAATTTATCCTATTCAAGTCATTACTTGATCCTTTTATACCGTTGTATAAAATAAGTAATGCCGAATCATATTTGTCTCCATAAAGTAACAATGCCTACAGCCGAGGGTCCCTCCGCCGTCCTCCGTCCTCCGTCCTCCTTGTTACGACCCGCCGTGTGATGTCGCACACAAAAGGTAGCAATCACCGGAATATGTCTACTCAGTAAAAATGATCCTGGAACACACATTCCCGTTGTTCCCGAGAGTCCCGTGACCCTTTCCCGGAGGCGCCGGGGAGGCTCGGTAAGCTGGTTTCTCTGTTTGCCTCCGCATTTCATATTCACGTCAAACGGCAAATTTGACTGTCGAGGACTCCGCTGCGGATCAGTGCGGCTGGATCTCGGGAACCGCAATACATTCTGGACGGGATGTTATGTTTTTGAGAGAATGAAAAGGTTATTGGTGTTTTAACGAGCGCTTGTCGCAGCGGCAGAGTATAACTTATATTTTATATTAATTCTTTCTCACTTGATTTCTACCTCACGCTTTTTCCCGCAGCTTCGACCGCGGAAGAATTAAACTAACGGTCATAATTTATCTGAAAGAAAATTTAGTATAAAATATAGCGTGACAGACACAACATCGCTAGGGAACAGCAACTATTCCCAGAATAAAGAGTATGCTTTGTTGTTATCCAGAATAGCGTGCTCCTGTGCTCAGCTGTATCGTAATACTATCATTTGTTACAGTGTAATCAAGTTAAGCATTAGTATCAGCGCCATCTGTTGACGTTGTGCCTGACAACTTTCCAATGAACGTGCAAAGCATCCCAAGGCAACATATTTTCTGGGATGAATCTATATGTCAATTTAGGTAGGTTATCTACCAAGTGGTAGGTTAGGTTAGGTTACCATCTACCTACGTGCCAAGTTTCATCCAAATCCGTTTTGTATTTTTGCGTGATTGAGTACCTAATAAACATCCAAAAAACAAAACATTCAAGCATCTAAACATCCATACTTAAAAAATTTCACTTTATAAGTACATAATATTAGTAGGATTAAAACCATGTGATTAGAAGAATAGAAATGCATGCATGCATGTGATTACAAAAAAAAATAGAAAGAGAGAAAGAAATGGAGTTTCACCTACTCGAACTCCAATTTCCTTGGATAACAATCAACCTTCTGACCCTTCAGTAAATAGGTATATGAAACATTTGCCAACAAACATCGGCGAATCAGAGTCTCAATCTCAGGACGAGAAACGACGAGAGTTTGTTGATCATTCTACTTGATCATAAATGTTTTACCGTCGTAATACCACAAATACGCTCGTAAATACGCGGGACGGCTCAATAATGGTATTAGAGAATAATCGAGGGGCTCCCCGCTGTACACTAAAATAATGAAACGTTTTTCAAATGTATAAGCGGGCGCTCACATACTCGTATATTATGTTTTATTGGCTCTTACGCGTTATTGGAAACACTCGAAGCAGCTTTATGCACGTTTATCGGCACGTCTCCGGGCTCATCTTCGGATACGAGAACTAAACAATACAGTTCGCGATGGAATATCGATGATAATGGCGCCAGGATATCGTAGTACTTAGTCGGTATAAGAATTGTCGCTCGTAGTGCTTCCACTAACGGCCCAATAGAACTCTAGTGTTTACAGTTTGAGACAGACAGACTGATTGAGAGACTTCAAAGACTGTCGAATGCCTTACCTCTTTCAACAACAAAAGAACGTGTGATGTTGATTCGAACTCGTAACCGCCACTCAGCAGTCGGGTCTCGGAGCACCGCGCCCTGGAGTCGTCACACGAGGAACATCAAAAATGGCTCAATAACTGATTACGATAGCGCCACATGCTCGTACCGCCGCCGCGCCTGCCGGGCAGACGCCGACACCTGCGAGCTAACCTCGTTACGCCGCCGGCGCCGGCCGCCCCCCTAACTCAATTCCAACAAACTAATTGCTATTTACTTGCCAGTTAGTTGCTTTCTGTTTCAGACTATTGACCGTTTTCTCCTCTCGTCTCTCTCTCTCCTTAATCCTGTTTTAAAGAGAAGAGAAGAGTTTTGGAAGAGATCTCATAAAGAGATAAGCTCGCCTTTGTAATTACTTTTCTCTAAATTAAGTTGTTTGGAGACCTGTGCCCAGCATTGGGACGTCTATGGGTCGCAGCAAAAGTTGTTTTTTTGTTTTTTGTGTACAAAAATCTAGTCAGCTGACTTGGGGAATTTGTTCTCTATTATGGTTTCTGACAGTCAGAACGTCGACGAAAGGAATGCACGAAAAGGACATACAATTACTTGAATCATAACATAACATAATATCACGCCTGTTTTTTCCCGTAGAGGTAGGCAGAGGTATATTACAGTAGACCGACCATATACCGGGTAAAAATCCAGCTGCTGTTGCCCGAGCTGGGGATCGAGCCCAGGACTTGCTGCTACAGTAAAGAGGTAGTCTTAGATTAGATATTGTGTATTGATGTATGTATTGAGATTGTGGGTGCTGACTGGACGAAACTCCAGATCAGAAGGTTGCGTGTTCAGATCACGTCGGGGTCACCACTATTGAGTCTCGGTAGTTTGGGGGTGTCTATGTACGTCAGGAGAATATATCATACAAACATGAAAGTTTAGACAAGATATATTTAACATTCACACAAAGGAAAAACACACACAAGGAAAGAAATATATATAGAGATAGTTTACATAGAATCGATATTATGCGGAGTGACTTGAATTTCCATTTAGACTGTTTATATTACGTTACTTGGACAAATTATTGTTATATTTACTGGAACCTAACGTATGACCCGTGCCATGTCTTACCGAGACTGACTAAGCGGGGGAGCTGCTGGCGCGAAGCGGTGAACGCATCGCGTTTCGTCCAGTCAGCACCCACAGAGATAAATAAGATTTTAAATTCTTAAACAGGAGGAAAATCTACTTTTCCAGGGTTAACTGACCACCAGCACATGCCACCGGCACGGTCAATGCTAACACCTGGATTAACATGTTGTTACTTCGTGCAGAAGCTGGCTTGTAATGTTATTGTGAGCTGGCCAATCAAGACCAATTTGTAATTGCGAGGCCTAGTTCATAACTTCGTCGTGAGACCCTAATTAATAGTTACAAAACTTGCCTGTACTCAGCGGATCGTCGGATTCTATTAATGCTAAAATTTCAACCCAACTTTAAATAGTCCCCAACTTAAATTGGGTTTAAGGTAGTTTGAACTTATTTAACTGGTAGTGTGAAAATGTTACACCGGTTACATTTCTGAGGAAGGGAAATTATACAAAAAGGGAAATCAGGTCCAAAAGCTAAGACCTCTCCCTCTTCTTGCTTGAGCTGGGTGACTTTCACAACAGCAAGAACAAAATCATTCTTTTGACGGCGGTCTCCGTAGAATATTAATTCCGAATATTATCAAAAACCTGAATGTTTCCCTTCCCCGGCTCAGCCCGGAGCCTCGCCGGCCTAAGACGGTAGATGTGGAGATAACCACGGAACTTCTTCAACTTCCCGCCGTCATTATGGCGGAACGTGTTGTGCCATAACTCAGGCTCCGCCGCGTCTACAATGGCACACTGGCACACAATGGCACGCCACACAATGGCACACGTTGGCACGGCTGGCGGGAGGGAACGCACGCACTCGCCGGATAATGAAAATTTTCGGACTAGGTCGAAGGGATCGACCTCCTTTTAACTTCGAACATCGTAATAAGTTATGTCCAGATTATCTGTTTATCTTGAGAACTTGAAAATAAATCATGTTTACTTGTTAGTTGTTCGAGAATAGTGATGGCGGAATGCTTACCGTTGAGAGCAGTCCGCCGCTGAAGCTGCTGATTATAATAAACTAACTTTCCCCGCCGCGTCAACACGTTATCCGTGCAGAATTAACAGGTAATTTAGGAGTGATAATAATAAGGCATCAAGGGAAAATGTTTTAAAATACGTAATAATATTATAATAATACTCTTTATCAACGGCAAACTACACCAAAGATTACTACTTATCTAGCTTCACTCGCAACCCGTCGATCATAATTAATCTCGGATTATGCCATCAATCGATTAATTATTATTATTACAGGTTTTTGTCCATTTCCATTGGAAACGTGCAATTTTCCGGATTAAAAAGAAGCCTATGTCACCCTCCAGGCCGTACACTACCTCTCTGCTAAAAAATATCTCTTCAACCCGTCATTCCGTTGAGGAGAACTAATAAATCTAATAAACTAAAAATCCTATAAACACATTTTTCCATTTATATAAAATATTAAAAAACTTTCTTCAGCGCGGGAAAATCATTGACTGTCTTGGGGTTCTCGCGTTGTAGGCGGAAAGCGCAGCTGTGAATCATGGCATGCTTCCATTCATCATGTCCGAGGTCCACAGCTGGACATAAGCCTGTCCTAACCGACGCCACTCCGACCCGCTGTCTTCTAAATCCAATGAAAGCAGCATGTTACTCACGCTGAAATGTAAAACACTATGTTGTAGAGGATACAGGTGCCCTTACAACCATTTTGCGAGTGTTTTCTCCAATATTTTTAGTTTTATTTTTAATCTATCTATAGGTATATCTATCATCTTAAATGTCTCACAGAAGGCAGAGAGAATGATTCGGCTAAAAGAGTCGCTGAACAAGTTAAGAAGTGATTTAAGGGCGAGAGGACTTTTAATTGTTCCCCGTCGCATACATTACCTCGAGTGGTTGCGCTAACAATGCGTCGGCGACGTGCGGGGGGAAGAGGGAGGGGGGCAGCTCAAGAAGAGCTCAGTTTGAAACAGTTTTGGTGCCGGGGTCGATCCCGCTCGCGTCATCAATCACGGCCGGCCCTTGCCTGCCTCACTTGTTTGAATTCTGTTTGAATATCTCAAAATTATTTGCAGAACATGTTTTAAAATCGGATGAGTACGTACCTACTTATCTCCCAGATAATCCCATTGCCAAGTTCGCAGTCTGGCTTTTCTGGTCGGTTATCTTAGTTAACTGCAGATATCCATGCGTGCACCTTGTGTTTGAACCCACACCCACGAGTGACATGTGAGATGATGGCCACAGACTTCTTTTTAAAACGTCTTATATCTATGGCCACAGGGATGTCACCGCTTATTATGATATGGTTAATTACCTGCTTCTATCGTCATAATCGGTACAATCGTGACGCTCCAAAAAGAAATCATCGTGTGTCTCATCATCATGTCAGAGTGTGTCATCACTCTGACCCAGTTCTGCCAGCGCTGCGGCTGTAAAATTTATATCGCAATAAAACACTTCAGCGCCGGATCTTTACGATAGAGCAGTAACGCATCGCACGAGGCGGGTCGGAGTCACACTCGGTCACAGATCCAACGCCCATTACTTCAGGTTTAATTCATGCACAACGATGCCATGGCGTGAAAACTTAAGAAAAATTCTCAACAACAGATTTTGTTACATTCTGCATGGGGGACCCCTTGCTGATGCAGATGTTTGTTTAAATATTTATGCATTAAGTGGTTTTCGATATATTATTATGTTAAAACAAAATGTGTAACTTTAATTTGGCTCTCAAACAACACGTGATTCCAACCGCCCTTTTGAATTATCAGATGCCATTTTGGATTTTGTATGTCCATAACTCAAAACACAAAACACAACGGCAAGTCAGAGAAAATATGTAACTTGTTTCAACATTATTTTCATCAACATATTGAGATCAAAATAAATCAATAACCACACCTAGCCATTACCGTGTCCGACCGAATATGAAATTATGCTCCCGACCAGATCCAACCAAATATTGTTTGACCGTTTAGTTAAGCTGTCTGTCAGCGTGACAAATACGCTTCGACACAATCTGGCTTCCGTTCAGGAAGCGCTCCTAAAATTTATTTCGTAATAAAATTGTGTCACGAATCAGTGTCGAGGGCGACGGCTTTACGAGACATCGCTTGTGGTACGAGCAGATCTAATAGGTCGCTGGCGTCGCTGGGAAGACATTCCCGCGGGCGCCGGGAATCGCCCAATAAACTTTATTGGGAAATGCAGATTCAAGGAGACAGTTAACTTTTATAAAATCTTTTTGATTTGTCAACAATTATCTTGAAAAGCTAAATCGGTTACGTAAGCACGCATGTGTCATGGTGGTTGCGTCCTTTCTCTACTCACTCCGGATCCAGTTCGTCCTCGCATCGGATGAACCCCACTCGGCCATATTTCACAGAAATAACCTGTCACTCGGCGCAACACCCGCGCCTCTCTCCGAATTACTTCCGCACCCGAGCCTTAACCCTCACACTCGCTAAACCAAATTATATATTATGAAATTGCAAAAAGCAGTTATTTCCCCTCCCTCCCCCGGCGGCTGATTGCAGTGAGCTCCCGCCGGGAGATAATTCCCCTTAGCGGCTGTTTTCCGCGTTTTTTCCTCCGGCAGTGAGCCGGGGTCTTCTTTAACGCGACTGAGGAAATGTATGTGCGAGATGAGCAGAGATGAGGGTGGCGTGCATTTGCTGCGGCGAGTTGCGACTCGAAGCGGAGCCTGGGGAGCTCTCAGTAAACACATCAAAGTGTTCGTTTGAACTTCATACGGTTTCAAATAAGATTTTTTATCAGATAAAGCCCCTTGTATTTAACAGAAGGACATAGGGATTGGTTAATTGCAACGTGATGATTTTGTTAAATTGGTGGAAGTTTGATCGTAGAAATAGATAAGTTGATAAGTAGATCGATGTAGCTAAGAGTAACATTTCTATGCCCCCACTGGCCGACACCCTGCGGTAATCACGCCGTAATGGGGAGTGCACACTGTCGGGACCGCCGCGCCGGCAATCAGGGGAGTGTGGAGTGGTCATTGTGTATGCCGCGAGCGTCGCCTCGGCCGCCACTCGGAGTGCTCGGCGCTGCCGGCTCAGCAGTTCTCTTATTATCAAGAGCATTAAGTACTTCGAGGAAATGTTTCTCTGTCCAGCAGACGCTATCTCTTGCACGAGTTTAATTTAATCCTTCACGGTCAATATCCAGTCACATTTGTCACCTGCTTACTATATACAATATAAGATATCAGATACTCGTGTGTATAAGATAGGTACTCATTGAATACTTGTGCAGATGCGTTTTATATTGTATCTTTATCCAAGTTTCGTTTTATCTGACTATGCTTCAAAGCTACGAGAACCTCCCCTGAAGTTCATTAAAAAAGCAATTAGAGTAAAGTCTTACAAACGAGCGATCGCTTGCATAATTGTCATTAAGTGGTGTTGCGAGCCCGCAGCCCATTATAACACAATTTATGAGTATTGTTTAGCCGACAGTCATCCGCGCCCTCTCCGCGCTCTGCAGGCCCGCGGCTTGCAGTAAATCTTCCAAATTAAGTTGCTCTGCGTCGCCCGATGCAAATGTATGTTGACAGGCGACAGGCGACAGCCCTGGGGCACTCCATAACAACCTCTAACTCGCGGCCGTAAAGGCTGATACTTTGCGCGAATCCAGTCAAGTATCTTAAGATTTCACGCAGAACTAGGGCTTATTCCAATGGGATAAGGGTGCAACCTGGAGGCGCGTGTGTATGGATGGCATTGACAGGTGGACTCGCTTCCCTTCGGGCTTCGCTCTCAGTGGAGGCGCGCGCGGCTTGCGGCGCCGATCGCGACGCGAGGCGTCCCGTATGTTTATGCTTTTGCAAAATATAATATTTAAAGAGTTAAGTATCTATTTGGATTTCTCGTTCCGACCCGACACGGACCTGATATTTACTTGTCGTTCCCATTTGCAAGATTCTTTTCTTTCGCGCTTGTCGATTTGAATTTGATGGTAGAACATCAGTTAAAATATATTTTTTTTTATATTTTTTCTTGTGTTTATTTCACGGTTGAATATTATAACAATGTAGCCTCGAGTGCAAATACTTAGGTACATCGCTCGCTAGATAATTTATGTATTGCATGCGTCATACATTAACATGACTGCGTAATAAATTGTGACTCTACCGACACTATGAATTAAAATTCCATGAATCTGGATTGTTACCGAGCAATTCAAAGAAAAAAATAAAATTCAGTTTGCAGTGTGATTAGCGTGCGGCGATACGTGGCCGGCGGTGGCGGCACGCGCGGCCGGGCGGCCGGTACAGAGACCGCCTCCAATCAGCACCGCCGCGAAACACTGTTATCGCCTAATGACATGGACCTTCAGTTTAACGAGAAACAAAAAATTCATAAAACGGAATATTCCCCTCAGCTTCCCCCGTTTTGCGCGAGTGGTCGCTCAGCAAAAACTTTTCAATTAGTATAAACAATACTAGTAATTCCCGGCGAACCCTGACTTGACTTTAATCCAATCAGTGAGTGGAAAAGTTCGCCGACCCCGATGTTTCCCATCTGCGCGCCGCGCGAAACAAAGATCCGCTTTCAGATAATGAAACTTATTCGGATTCACTATCTCGAGCTGCGTTTACTCTTGGCTTTGCATCTGTTCACTTTCCATTTTTCTTTTCGTTCTCAGTCCAACCTCACACTGCGGTGGTAGCGATAAAGTCTTTCTATAGCAAACAGTTCCGTTTTATGTGAATTTTTCCGGTACAAACTACACATATCGCTTAGCTAAGAGTGAATATTTAATAACATATCACTACGGTGCTTTCCATGCCTACAACGTCGCCAAAAATTGCACAGGACCGGTTGGAGTGGTGTCGTCTAGGAGAGGCCTATGTCCAGCAGTGGACCTCAAATGCTGGAGGATGGAACTTTCCCAAAACATAACGTCATCATAATGCTACCCAGTCAAGCCTATTTCTGTATTCAGGTCCCGTCGTTATTCAGGATACTTAAATAAATAAAAATTATTATTATTGACCAGATTTTAGATTGTCTGATTTTATTATAATTATACTAATCTAAACGATCTTTACTAAAAAACCATACAGAGAAACATATTACTCTCATAGCATCTCAAGTCGCAACCATTTTTGCCTCCATCTGGACATCGGCTGACATCCAGCGACGACGTGCGATCCTTTTCTGGAAGGACAAGTAACAAACTCGCTGACAATTTTTTCGTCCAGTTTATTTATTACTCTGCTGTCGAGCCAGGACTGTATCGCTACAATAATTTGGTACATTTTCTTACCAACTTCATTCCCAGTTTATGTTCATAGCATCTTTCAGATGATATTGCAAAATTGATGATGGAGAAAACACTAAGGATTTATCCAAATTCACCATCAAAGTCGTAAATTCTCGAGGCTAGCCCGAAAGCTATCGTAACTCAGCGATCGCAGATAAATCCCAGAAGTGAGCTCCTTTCATCAAAAACCCATCGTAAAGCGGGCCAGGTCAGCCGGATAATTGGATCATGCCCGTTTGCGAGGCGGCTTGCGAGTGGCCCACCGCGCCATTACCGGAGGCGATGCGAGACGTCGCGCTCGCTCCAGGCTTGCGGTTAAGCAATACACCCATAAAGTGCTCTCTTGGCTTCCAGACGTGTTACTGTGGCTGGCTGTAGAAATCCTATTGGAGAAATTTGTACTCTTCCTGTGTATGTCTTTGTGCCAGCAGAGACTGGACATAGAGGCCCTGGAGGCCTCTGTGGGGCCGTAATCGGAGGTCACGAAGGTCTCTAGCGAAGGAACCCTTAAGCCGCGTGCTGTCACCACCTGTTTGATTCAGTATAAGTCGGTCACAGTTGACATGAGCGCAGCGGCAGCGTTTACTAATTATCTTATTCATAAAAATTAACTTAAAGGTTTTCCTAAGACAAGGAATGGGAATGTGTGAACCAGGAATGTATGTGTCCATGCGGATCAAATCTTTTGCGAGCGCTGGATTGAAATGCAGATCCCTGATAACCTGAGGATGATTTACCTT
>DWTT01000254.1:0-17802 GCA_018250895.1 Carterocephalus mandan | reverse complement strand
TTTACAGAGGGTTCCATTAATAGAGGTGAGAATACAGGTTATTTCAGTTATAGAGGTGCGATCATTAAATAAAATAATAAAGTTGCTTGACCCATGTTAGCAAACACTGTTCAAGTTCAGGATATTCTGATAAACGTACACGTTTTAGTTTTCCTTGTCCTTCAGAACATTGTGATTCAATTTTATGTTTACTCTGAATTATTCTACAAAGAGTAGATTTTGGCACATTAAATTCGGCACAAACTTCTTCGCGTGTCTTCTCTCTTTCATAAACGGATATTAACTTCAGTTTTTCACGTAATTATAACGATTGTAGCTTTCGTTTTGGCATTTTTCAAATAAACATCTGTATGATAGTAAAGCGAAACTAAAACTGAAGGTAATTGAAGCTCAAAATTACTTACGTACTTGGAATTACGTATGGAATTTGTGGGTAGAATAAGAATGAGTAAACAAACAATGTTATCTCAGTTACAGAGGTTTATGCATATAAAATTTACTCGCTGTCTCAGTTATAGAGGTAACTATGATGATAAATCGAAAGAACAAATCCCAGATATAGAGGCTTACCTCGTCCCACTAACAGAGGTAATTCAGTGCCAAAGTGTTGGGACCTCAGCATGAGTTCCAGTTATGGAGGTTTCTCACTTATCCAGGTCCCACTTAACCAAGTTTCACTGTAGTTAAGTTGAAAATTGATGACAAGATGGTTGCCCCTAGCAAAATGTACCTAACCGGCATCCACACATTTCCTAATTAACGTAACTAATTATTAACAACAACTAATAATACCGTATACTGCCACCTAAGCTACCTTTACCTAAGCTGACGGTGATAGTTCTCTGCCACCGCCAACTATATTGTTCTTTCGTACCTGCCACTTTAAAATAAGTTTAAAATACGAATACAGAAAATTGTAGCAGTAGAAATATCCGTGTATCTATTTAAGCTCTCCGGTACACTATACAAATAAAAACTAAGAAATACCATTTGAGTAATCCAATTTGATTTATGACATGCAATCGATCGACATCGCTCCATTTAACTATTGAAAGAGAACGTTAGATTGCCTGTCTCGGCCATCATTAATCTGTCCATTAGGTAGCCGTTAATAAAATAACATTAATGTTTTGCTACCTTACCTATTTCTATATTTCATCATCTTCATCCCAACCGTCATACGTCTGATTATTGGGATTGGGTCTGCTTTCGGAACAGAAGGTTTAGGGTAATGTTGCAACATGTTAGCAAAGCTTGTACCTATTGGTAGACTTCATATGCCTTCAAGAACATATAGAGAACTCTCAAGCATGCGGGTTTCTTTGATGATCCAGGATGTTATCCTTCACCTTTTATGTAGGCGACATTTAATTATTTAAAAGTAAAGTCAGTAGGATTTTTTATGTGCGGGAAATCTTCGGAAAATGCCCAACCTTTGTGTAAGTGACATTCTTATAACCTCTTCGAGTCCTGTGCATGGAAGAAGTCTGGCTCCGGAACGTACAGGTTGAAATTTGAACCTAGCTGCACGTAAGAATCACTGAATTGACATACAAATCTAATAAGCTTTAAATCAAAACTTAATCTCATATATTACACCTATATGCAAGTGCATAAGGGTTAAATACATTATAATATAATAATGTAAAATATTGTAGTAGTAGTATAGAGTTATCCGTAGTGATCTATCATCATTTAGATCTTTTAATTTTATGACCCAAAATAACCAGAGAAATATTAGGGCTGCCTGTGTTTTTTATTTGTTATGTAGAAAATAGTCCGGACTCTACACCTGAAAAAATATAACTTCCACGCAAGTCCTTGGTTGAAAATGAATTGTACCTACTCGTATATATATAATCATGATTTAATTCATGACTGAAATATTTGTAGGATAGAGTTAAAATATAAGAAGCTTCCTCTGTAAAATATTCAGTTTCAAAAATTAAATATGCATGATTACATAATTAGGTAATTATATTTATGGACCATTTTTAGGTTGTAGATGCTTTTAATCTAGCAAATTATGAGTTTATTAATATCGTACACGATTCGTTAGTTCATGTGGGTGTGTTTAATCTTTGTTTTGGCACTAACCCGACGTATTTAACTATATGAATATAGTATGTAACTATATGTACTATGTACTAAATAATAAACAGTCCAGATTATTCTGAAATCATGGAAATCAATGAAAAATTCTTTTATGTGTCTCCGCTAACGGGTGGCACTAGATTGGTGGTGCACCATACTCGTTTGCTACCTTATATCCATAAAAATCTTGAACCTTTCTAAAAAGAATCCTATAATTATCAAAGTGTTGATATCAAATCACATTTGTTCAAGTGGAAATCAAAAAGTCATTTCGACCAGGTTCTTTTAAATTCACTAACATCATTAAAACGCGGCTTGCTAATCGGTAGGTATATCAAGGAATGTAATTCCCAGGAACTTAATAACGGTGACAGCAAACTAAAATTCAACGAAAAGTGTCGAATTGTGACAGACCAACACGAACACCACCCAAAGGGTTCCCGACGCTTTGTTGTCCAACGCGATTCACACGGCGACCGTGTTTGCTCCACAAACAGTGCGGCATGCGACTGAGTAATTATCACTTACCTGCGACACGCGATCACAACACTGCACAGATTTATTGTAGATAAACTAGTATCATCACTTTTACTGGTGTTGTAAATTAATTATGGGCACTGTTTATGGTGTTATGGCGCGGCGAGAGCGCGGCCGGTCGAGTCGGCGTCGTGCGGCGGTCTGTTGCCGTCTGTCGGCTGGGCGGGCGGGGCGCGACGCGGCTCTCGACGCCGAATAATTCGCTGGAACTCGAAGCGCGCGCCGCTCGACATACACCATACTCGACATCCCTCGTCTTATCCAAATCTCATTCCGTGATCTATTTACTACCTTGTGTATAGCGATCCTCCGATACCTACGTCGTTTGTTTCCTGAACGAGCGCGATGTCTGCCGGCCTTTACAGTTACTGAATTCTATTTTGAGTAAATTTTCATTTTTCAAGTTTGATTCTTAACTCTTAACGTTTCAGGTTTTCTTTTGTTTTTCAATTGAAGCTATGTAGTTCAGTTTAAAGAGTTCCATTAATCAATAATGACCTAAGTTGACTGTGATTGCGTTTGCGTCTTGCATTTAGGTAGGTACGTTGTCTTAACTGATTAGAAAAATCGTGAAAATCAAGTAGCTTCTACATCGCAACGATATATCGTTGCATTTATTAATTTTACTATTAAAAATTTACTGACATTGTGTATAGCAATATAAATAAAATATATAATTAAGTCTAAGAACCGTACATTAAATAAAAAGTTTTTCGATAATAGGTCTCGTCAGAGAGAAATTTACGTTAAATAAATATTTGATACGAGTAGTGTAACAGTAGATATAACATGAAAACCAGTTGAAGCATTTTGACTAACATAAATACTATATTTTAAGTAGGAAAATAATGAGGGTACCTTGGGGTATGGGATAGATGTTTGTTATAATTGAATTGCTTCACATTACCAACAAATTTTCACAGTTGTAGGAATAAAAAATTGAATACGTATTGTAATCGAAACATATCGGTATTTCCTTTGAGGAGGATGGCAACTGGGTGTAAGCAAAACTAATGTCATGTTTAATTCCACTCGACGAAGCTGCAGGCTTCATCTAGTCGTTAAATAAAAAAAAACGTACTATTTAGTATATCTCTCGTGCTGCCAGTCGAGAGTTTAATATAACTCGTATCAATCTTGTCTTTCAAAAATACGGAATTGCGTTATTTTTCGCTTCAAAAATCGATTCAATAATAGGGTTCCTGACTAAGCCACCGTCCCTTCGCGCCGTTCATACGCCTTCGGAATGTTGATTTGAATTCTTCAAAAGCAGCGACTGAATCAGTTTATATGGTATAACTGCAGATTTAGTTTATTGTACCATTGTTATCTCGCATCATACCAATTTCAGGTGTTGCTTATAGAGTTTTGATGGCTGACTTGACTATGGAGCCACCTTGCTTATAATAATTTTATAGACACGCTGCGAGTTGAATTGTTTCATTTATGTAGATTTCCACTTCTGTACCAAATGAGTAGGTCAACAAATGTTTGGAAAAAAATTCTTGGTAAGGAGATTTTGTATTCAGTGGTTATCTTGTTGCTAGTATTCATATAAAATCGAACCTACACTTAAAATCATCCCCTTATTTAGCTTCCACAGTTTTAAATTATAATGTTAAAACTTTGTGACAGTACTTTTGTGTTTAGACTAGACATGTTTGTAGCCGAGACATTTGTAAAGTTTTCCTAGGGATTGACTCTTGATTTCAATGCGGCGCCCACATACCTATACGAGTATGATTCAGCAACTAATTTCTGCTGCTTAAGTTGCCAAGAATATCAGACAGCACAGCTCGCAGATGTAACAACAGCTTGACTTGTGTACGTTGGCTACTTTCACAGTATAATATCTTTAATTATTATTTTTACATTTTGTTTTAGCTATAATAATAGATACTTAGTTTTAGATTTAGTTTAAATTTTAATTATTATTTTATTGCCCTTAATAATGCTTTCTGTCAAACTTTTAAATACTATTGTTACGTATGAAGAAAAAAAAAACATAATGAAAAAAAAACCCATGGTGTGAAGTCTCTAGTTCCACTTTAACTTTAATTATAATGTACCTGTAACAAATTATTAAATTTGAAAATCATCAACTTTGTAATGCGGCGGCGGTAGATAAAAAATTTAATGACGTTCATTAAGTGTATTCAAATACGAATACCGAATAATGGTAAAAAAAATCTGATTCTGAATCTACTACGTATTTACTCTGTGCTTTTAAATATAATGTTTTATTTTGAAGTGAACAGTTTTAAAATTTATTCCAGAATTAATGCGAATTCAAATTATGTGAAAATATAACTTGATATGCCAGAAATTGAATGATGTGTTCTTGTTGTCTTGAACTTTTTATAGCAACGTTTGTTCAATGTTAACTTTAAAGCTTTAATACAACCTATTAAGGCTTCGAATACTTTCCCAGGCTCCGCAAACGCCTTGCAATATACATCCTGAGTTCAACATGGGGAGACTATGTGGACTTGCCGTTGTAATAGGATTTGCATGCCAGTACAAACCTGTAGTAAATATCCTATCAGATGTTGGTATTATCATCTCATCGTCGCCTTAAACATTTCTGCACAGAAGGGAGCAATTAAATTTTAGGTATCCGCAGTCAAGATCTCACACGCTCGCGACTCAAGATACACAGAATTACACGATATTTGTTTTAGTCAACACTTAAGAGTATGTAGGTGTTACTGGTTTAGCGGCTGGCAGGCTCTAGGCGTACGCATCGCATTCCAGAGACTGTTGACTCGTGTCGCGGTCCGCCGACGTAAAGTGCGACTCACAAGTGTGATACGCCGCCATTGTACGGACAGCAAATAAAAATATGATTTTATGCGATGCAAGTGTGGTGCAGTAGCGGCGTCGCATTTTTGAAAAATGCCGCTTCGTTTTTAAGGTACTGTAAGAAGTCGACAATAGTATGGCCATGTCTTTTTATCGGTCTGTTTGATCAAGGCATAGCTCAAATATCTACTCTTAATAGCTGCTGCTGGAGCGGTGACCGCTCAGTGGCTATCGAACTCGCCTCTTACTCGATCGGTCCGGGTACAAACCCAAGCAAGTTATGTGTGATTTAAGAAAATGTCAATGCTGTAACGGCGAAGAAAACATCGTGAGGAAACCTGCATGTTCCTCATAATGTTTTCGAAGGCATGTGAAGTCTGTCAATCCGCACTTAGCCAGCGTGGAATAAGGCTTATTCCCTCCCATTCTGAGAGGAGACCCGTGCCCAACAGTGGGACAAAGAAAGGGTTGTGGTGTAATAGCTGATAAGCTGCAACCCATACGCATTACAGCTGCCGGGCACGGGTCTCCCCCACAGATAAATCTGCAGGAGGTCTAGAGCATACACCACCACGCTGCTCCAATTTGGATTAGTGGAAGGATTTGGGGTCAACCCAGTGTCGAACGTTCTCAAGTCACCCAAAAGTCTTCGACAAGGCTTAAAGATAGGTTTTATTTTATGTTATCAGTACCTACCGCTTGCATTCTCTCGTAGCGCAACTCGGAATGGCTGTTTGCATGTGTTTGTGTAGCCGCGCTAATTGCTGACGAGCTTTGCCGCTGATATTGCACTTGCCGCACTTCACTGCATAACCCACTTTAGTTTTGGACCTTGATTACTTACTCTACGACTTAAGTATATGCTTACATTGCTTACCAATATTGTTGAGCGATATTGTTGAACGTAAATAACATCAGCATCATTAACAACATTCTTAGGTTATATTAGAGTCTATTGGCCTTTATAGGTCACTCGGGGTCACTTGGCGATCACTTTTATCTACCTATTCATAAAAAGGAAATCCAAAGCAATGCTATGCTGCAACCCATATACGTCCCACTGCTGGGCACGGGTCTCCCCCACAGACAAATATTCCGAAGGTCTAGAGCATACTCCACCACGCTGCTCCGATTCGGATTAGTGGAGAGGTTTGTGGTCAGCCCAGTGTCGAATGACCTCAAGACACCCGAAAGTCTTCTACAAGGCTTAACGATTGCTTTTACCATTGAAAATAACCGGGACCGACGGTGTAACGTGTCCTCCAAAGAAATAAAGGTAGCGCCCATTTGCCACCAGCGGTCACCCATACACAAACTGACCGTGCCCGTCGTTGCTTAACTCTGTCGATCATATTGAATCGAAGCGAGCCTTTAGGCTATGGACGCTACCCTAAGCAATGCGCTAAAATACAATACACAATTTAACATAAGATCACGCCTATACTTCTTCGATGGGGTACGCAGAGCCCAGAAGTATGAAGTACGCATAGTTATGTTTGGGTCTCACCTGGTGAGGTCACTCAGGTGAGCCTAGCAGCCTTAATAATAAATCAATAGAATTGTTTGTAGTTCGAAAAAACTCCAACAATCTATCGTAAGCTTTTGGTTAAAACAATAGATATATCTCTAGTATAGAGTACTAAATCTATGGTTAAAACAGTTTCAGTGTTATCAAAGGAAAATGGAGTCAATGGAAAATTAATTCAATTCACTTCTAAGTAAAACGACTCTTCCGAATCTTATTTCAATGGATAATGTCTATCCCTATCTGGCGTAATCCCGAGCGAAGTGGATTGTTTTCTCGGGTCCCCGATTGGATTTATTTCGAGTTTTACGGCATCTCGCATCCCCGTCGTAAACTTTATGCCGAAGCCGACCAGCTACCGCTCTCATACCTATTTATAACTTGGGTTTGGGAGTTTTTCGGTAAGCACAAACAATCTCGCTAGATATGTCAGTTTATGAATAAAAAATCATCAACTAGGCAGACAAATCTTGGATATGCTCCGATGTAAATGTAACCTCTGTTGGCTTTGAACTGAAGGATTCATAAATAGGTAAGCTGTGTCCGTAATACGAATAACACTTATATGATCTAATTACACCATTTGGTGGATACCAAATGCAGTCCGTATAGGTTATTAGATATAAGTCAAAACGATGGTACTAGTTTGTCTGTGTATGAATAATGTTCAGAGCTTCAGCGTCTACCCCAGTATAACTAATTGCTTCAGGCGTTTATTTGCGAAATACACATTAATTTCTAAGTTGGAAGGTGGTAGTGATGTAGTCAGGCGATGCTCTGTTTGGCAGCCAAATCTGTGATGCTCTATTTGTGATGGTGTGTGGTGCGTTAAGGTTCTTTCATTGCTACTTGTGAATATTTCCTTTGTGGAAGGAAGGTACATGAAAGCACACTTATGCCACTTACCTAAATGTGTATTTGGCGGATTAACAGTTAGTTATATCGGTATATATAGATTAAGTAACAATAGGTCTATGTAAGTGATATTGGATAAATACAACTATAATACCTATACTTAACTAATAAAATATTGAAGAATGTGGATACAAACTTCTTCGAAAGGAACCGAGACAAAAGTTTCATATTTGGTTTAGCACCCAATTGGACACATCAGACGCGAGGCTGTGTCAATAGAGATCAATAAACAAACAGAACGCGCCGAAAGATGCCGAAAGGGTTGTTAAAAAAAAGGCAATTCGGTAGTCGATAGTCGCTCTACAAAAACCTCTTTTGCATGTCGAAACGTAAATATTGATCCTAACAATAGTGCAAAGGAAGCGTAACAATCTAACAATATGTCTGCAGTTGGCTTTCACTTTTAACTTTTTTCTTCATATTTAAGGAAACCCTTCCATAAATGCGCTACTGTTGGCGATGCTCATTTGCATAACAGTGTACAGAACAATAAAGTACGCGTTTATTTGAACGCGAAAAGTGAAAACATGGTTCAAGGTGAATACGTGTGTTATTGGTTAGTGGTCAGTCGCCGTTTCGGTTTCTCTTGCTTTGCACGTGTTAGGTTTGTAATTCTAGGCTGTTTAATTACCTATCGAATATTAACAACAAGATTGTAGCAAAAAGATAGCGCCAGTGATATCGTACTTACGACTGTGAAAAATTCTTGCAGAAAACAAGCACGAGTATGCTGAATGATCAAGGATTAAGGCACTAAGGTTCGTGATTTCACACAAGTATGTATATTATGTGCCCCATTTCTTTAAGTTTATTTTACTTGGTAGTTGGTAATAAAAAAAAATTACTCGAAATACTTAGCTTTCGAGTGATAATTCTTTTAGCAAAACTACTAACCTAAACAATCGTATCATTTTAATCTGCTGATCTAAACAATTCGCTGCTTTATGGTATTGCCACAAAACATCACAAATTAGTCACACGTTAACTTCGAATGAATTGCCTGTGGGTGCAATAAACGGATGCTCATACTGCAGATTGAAAGATATTTTAAAGTTTTGTTTAAATGTCAACTCTACTTCTGAGTACCAAAGTCTAATATCCAATTGAACTTTAGTATACACATATCACATATTAGTGTTTAAGTATACGGGTGAGGACCTGTTAATGATTCGGATACACAGGCTACGAGTATGTTTGCGCGACTTGTTACATCATTTTGAGCAGGCTTAACGAACTCGCGCTCCAATATTGAGAATGTATGGAACTTTAACACCGATATTTACTGTTAAAATATTTGTTAATAGCTTGAGATTTCAATGTTATAATGTTACCGCCTTTTGTTTGCTATCCGATTTTCTAATTGCGTCTCCTTGAAGCGCTACTAAGGAATATTCCCTTACATTAAAAGATCACTTCATTGAGTTAAATATAAAATCTCAGCATTAACAGATTCCAATACTGAATTATTGAAAATTCAAATGGACGGCTATTTGGTTATCTTCCTTATAACACCTATTTCTTTTCTGCTAAATTTAAAAAATGAATAATAGGTCTATAGATTAACAAAACATGCTTTTCACCTTTCCCGTGCTGAGCTACAGCTATCATTTTACTTATTTTCTTATCATTTTGACATTACGCAAAATACACAATGTATCCATTACCGCCTTTTATTCTGTGAAATGTTTTTTTTTTGCAAAATAATAAAGAATGATTGATGGCAACAAAGTTCGTTAATCCCCACTTAAAAGGGAACTCTCTAAATTCGACTCGTACGGAATTAGGGCAACGGCCTTAATTTGGGTCATAAAGCGATTTTAAAATTCAACGTCAGCTGTTAAATTCAGGCTCGACCAGTGGAATAATAGATGCGGTTTGGTTTATTGACGCCTCATATAACTCGGCCGGGGCCGACGATACTACTCCGTTCTGTTAGTCCATTTTGAAACACAACCGAGTGTAGACATCGTACAAAACATATTAAAATCTTAAAGGTCGCTATTGACGCCAAAATGTGACCACACAAGCAATATCGAAGCTACGTTTTAGTCAGTGATATCGGCTACCTCTTCCTAAGATTCAAAGGTACGTTTGTATAGCTTTGTATTCATAAGTACAAAATGCACCCATAGACTTAAGAAGCTGTAAAAAGTATTAAATCATTGCTCTAAAAGAGCTTAATTTATATGATATCAGTCACTACGCATGCGTAGCACTCACGCATGTGGTAGGCGGGCGTCGGGTGTTATCGCGCTATGGTCTCCGCGCTATGTTAGTATTCTCATGTTTAACCGAAGTGTGTAACAATAGCATTTTTTCTTAGTGCTCAAAGTTTCTGAAGACTTATAAGTATAAGTAGGTTTTAAACTTTAACAAGGATTACTCTTATCAGTCTAATCTGATTGTAGACAGAATAAATGGTAATGTGTAATGATGAATTAATACTGGATAGGAATGTAATGTTGGATGAAATGTTTCAGAAAGTGTCCATCCATTTTGAACAAAATTGATTCATATAATCTCGTTTTTTATCTTATAGCTCTCATAAAATACGAATAGTAATGAAATTTTTAAATAAGAATTTTAGATAGCTATTTCGACATAACAAATAGATTGTAGGAGTTTTGTTTGATTTTTTCAGTTATTCAAACAAAATAAGTTTGAGTACCTACCTAGTGCAGTTTAAGTTACACTTCGACTTGACAATCTCGTCTAATTCTGAATGTTCCATAGATAGCTTAGCCATAAGGAAATTTTATATTAGGTATTCATTTATTAACCACCATTTCATTTTACTTTGATTTTCATTTACTAGAAAAACAAAATCAAAGCACATTAACGTTAGTATTCACGCATTGTACTTAACGAAAGTAATTTCGAGAAAGACAAGGCAAGTGCAAAATGTTGTTTCCGTCATGTTGCAGCAACATTGTTGGATAACAAGAATCCTTAAAACCTTTTTGTCGTCTCTATCGTTGTATATTGATTGGCACAGACGTTTGTCCTTAATGTCTTTAGTACCTACTGTGGTCAAACGATGGAAGTAATAGATCGTCTTGCTTTATCAATGGGTCAAACACTGCAATGCAGATAAGATAATCTTCTAGACAGATTCTTTGGCAGTCGTATTATAATACGCTCAACCTTCGTTTTTAAATCATCCTTTTTTAAAATTGCGCTCAACCAAATTATCTTATAGCGAAATAGTGACGAAATAAAACGTTTGAGTTTTAATTTGTATGTTGAATCACAAGCCGTAATCCTCCCTATTTTACTGTTATCTCTATGATATATCATTGTATGACTAGACTAGCCTCTAGTCTGACTGAGGGTCAGGCTCAGTCATACATAGTCTCATAAAGTCATTATTCAACATCATCTAGTAGGTACACTCGTACGAGATGAAAATATAGCTGAGTATTTATTGAAAATCTACTTCTTTAATTTATTTTTAATAAAGGTTTGTGTACATAGTAGTAGGTATTATCAATTATTATTTAACATTTCAGTTAAAGTGTGAAATCGAAAATGCCCTCCTAATAAGTACCTAAGAAGTAGATATTGTAGATATGACTGTTCTACTATTACACTGAAGATATTATGGAAAAAATTTGTGAGCTACAAGTGCAAAAAAAAAAACGAAACTTATATAAAATAAAGTTTCTGTATTTTAATATTCTTCTAGTGACAATTCATAAACAAATTCAAGGAACAGAAGTAATTAGTATTTTTCTCAGCTACTTATTATTTACTTGTGAAGTCGTACTTACTTATACGAGTGGTATCAGTTTTAACATTTTTTGAGAACAGAGCAACTGCTTGAAAGTAAATATCGAGATTTGACCCTAGTTCAAATACACGCAACATTAGTCGCAAATATTTAACTAGGTAATAAATAATATTTAAGTAGGTTACATTAACAAGCGAGTTAGTGCAACCAATAAAACAAAGGTTTTTCAGGGTTACATACATCTGAAAGAGGAAACCCGGCACGGGTTTCCTCTTTCAACAGTGGGACAAAGAAAGGGTTGTGATGGTGATGATGATGATATACATCTGATAGAGTTATAGCTTCAAGATAATATTATAGAATATTAATAAATATTGATATGACTACAATGGCTATTAATTCAGGTGTTACCAACTCTTGAAGGAGTCTGAAGCAAATTTCACCAAAGTGCCAGTGGTAAATTAACCAGAAGATTTCCGGCTAGCCGTCCCAAAGCTAACGTCATAGCTAAGCGGCTAATCCAATAAATAAATAGTCATATTATTAGTCTATATTCATAATAAACAGATAAATATTAATTAAAAAATACATGAAACATAAAAAATTGGATACATCACATCACTCTTTTAGAAATACTAGTAGGCTCATATTTTAATAAATTTACTATTTTTTGCAACCCCTAAATAATATTTTACATTCCAACAGTTGCCTAGTCGGGTCGGATGCGATATCTTGTTTCTAATCTGCCTGGATATATTTTTAACTTTTTAGTTTTTGGTCGATAAATTTAAATGTCAGTCCACATGTATGGAGATAAGGGCAGCACACCCCGCCTCTAAGCCGCCGTGAAATATTATCATCCTGCCGAGACATTTATGACCAGTTTGAGATCGGTGCCGTGGAAACATCTAGAATATAATATACATCAGCCGAATATGTAATATGTATATAAATCATATACAAAATACGGTCTTCATGGACGTTGAAATTTTTGTTAATTGGATGGTTTCTGATAGGAAATTATTCGTTTTTAAATTGCTAAAAATTTTGTTTAAAATCCAAATCTGACCCGTAATTTTAATTTAAATACCATGTATCCGTCTAGTACTGTTGGACTTAATATGTTAACAAACGCAACACCCAGATTGCTTAACACTTTGCAGACGGTAAACGTGACTTACGTACATTAAAACAATAAAAGTTCTATTGTGCCTGAGTCACTGTCCACGAACGTGTTAATAGGTGAACTAGCTAAGTACGTATGGTACATACTTACCTAGTAGGTACCTACTTACTGAAATTTATGCAAGTGGGTATTCAAGAATCAAATTAATATGAAAGTAGTCATACTTTCAACGTTTATTTCAATGTTAAACGTTTTGGATTCAATAGAGTCTCAGGATTTCAGTAGATTTTGCGGACTTCGTTATATGTGAATTCCAAAGTCCAATACTTTTAAGATCATTACATCACGCATATTTTGTTTGGTTCTATATATCTATTTTTACTTGGTTTCATTTATACATCCAAGTAAATAAGTTGGCGTGTACAACGATGGAAAAAGGTTAGCGTTAAACTATTAAAGCGGTTAAAATAATTACCAACATATAAATTTAAGAAAGAGACATCCTAAAATATCGTGTATAATTTTTCTGATTGTGATTTAAAAAAATTGATAGAATTTATATTGATAGAATTGATGGAATAAAATCACTGGAAATGAATCTAAGAAACCTATTTCAGCACAAGCATTTTCGTTTCTCGGTTTTGTTGAAACGAAAATGCTGATGCTGATTATCGTCCATTTTCGACTATGACTATTGGTCGGTCTCATTCACTAAATGCAATTCGCGAAACTTTTATCTCTCAATCAATTTAATATTTATGATTAGTTTTTGTATATTATGTCATTAAAGAATATAAATTCTAATATATAACATAAATGAAGGGAGAGTCTTCATCACGGATGGCGCGCCTGTCTACGAGATCGTTACGGCATAAAATGTGGCCATTTCACAAATCATTTCGGCCTGATAAATTGCGGCCGAATATTGTCTGATCGCAGAGCTACGGGTGCATTCACCAGATCGGCCATCATTCCACTCGTAAAACGTCACTAATGTTCCGTAATACATCGCTCGCTCTATATCTTTATTAACAATTCTCTCGCCATAGATTCCTTTCAAGCCATTCACAAAATTTATGTCCAAAGTTACGACATTCTTACAACTTTCCTTTTATTCTCAACTATTTTCTGAAAACACTGTTTTCTTTATGCGATTTAATACGCCATATTTTCGTTAAGTGACTCCGAGGGTACGTAGGTAACATTGTTGCAAATAATAAACGAAATAAACGGTAATATGAGTAAGTGCGAACATAATCCCCGCTTAAAGGCGGTGCGTATAAATCAAAGATGTTCTTGCTTTTTGCCTCGTTTCAAAAGTTTAGTATAGGAACAATATTTTATTGAAAGATTAAATAAAATTCAAGCTCGAGTTAAATGCGTTATGAATATAAAGAAGGCAACATTGTAGTTTAAATTCAGAACACAGTTGAGTTAACCAGTTCTGAGGTGTTCGACACATTATTTATTACCTTCGTTATGTAAAGTTGGTACATTTAAGGTAGGTGCCTGCCTACGAATATTTCTAGAGGCACAAAAAGCATCGAGTTAATGGACCGCAAGAAAGGGCGGGTGAAGCAGAGATTTATCTTTTCCAATATGGTGTGGGAATGTTCGGGAGTTGCCGCTTTGAGATGGTTCAAGTCCTTGACAGCCATGGCTTTTCAAGTGGATTTATTTACGATGATACGCTTGAGCTTGGTATTCTTTACATTAAGTAAATATTATATTACAAGACAAACTTTTTAATATCTTTCTCGCTTTCGATTTTAGAAGAGAAATATTGGTAGTTCACAAGTTGGGTCGGATTCTAGTCTTATTATTTCACCATAAAGATATTTACAATTGTACATTTTAATGACTACAGTAGCTAGTGAAAGTTTTATTTTATGATGTAGGTAATTAATTGCGTCGTTAAATTTTGCATTATTCGATTGAGTAGGTAAATATAATTTTGCTCGTAAACACAACGCATTTCATTGCATTCAGTAATAATCAATAAGTAGTTATTTTTTACATTTACTTCCCATCCCAGTATCTACAATTTTAAGACAGGGATTCAATTTTCAATCAAACCTTTACAGCTTTAAGATACTCGTACGTTAATTACATAACTAATCAATACTTGTTGGACTGCGTATTTTTTTTATCGCGTATCTACAATTTACCTAAACGGAACTGCAGAGTTGTGGCAATCTGAACCAGGGATTCGATCCCACGACCCCTATTCTACTCATTGCTGCCATAAACTCATTAAGCCACATAACCGACCAATCGAGCTTTCCAATCATGAAATTAAAATTGCGTCCCCTTTATGAGCGCTGTTACGAGCTGCGAAAAAAGGGGGTATAAATAACACACCTTCAGATGGAACGGTGGGCGCATAGCGAACCTCGGGATATATATGCAGTCGTAAATTATATGCTTATGGCTTCGCAAGCGATTAATACCATTCATTAAGGAAAAATGTATCCTTTAAAGATATTTCGTATCGATCGTTCGCGGTTTTAAACTGATTCGAAGATACGCGACCATAAATTATGGCCACTAAGACTTTTTACCCGTTACTTTAAATTTACACACCAGGTAGAGTTGGCAGGTAAGGATGCAATCAAGTGTCTTAATAAATCTTATAGGCTTTATTTCTTAAAAACTTTTCACAACGAGTCTGATAGAAGTCAAACCTGAAAAAGGAAATCAGGTTTTAGTACTTACTTTATTCATAATAACAATTTGAGTAAATCAATCAGAATATGTTCTCATTAACTACCTATGAACTGGCACTGACATAGACCAATGTAGATCATTTGCCATAGAATTATTAATTCTCTGTGATAAGTACCTACTGGCGTAGGCAGCTCCAATTTGCTTTGCTGGCATAGCTATGCACAGTAGGTAAGAAAGAGCGCTGTAGCACAGTGTAAATACCTTTCCTATACATATAATTCCTCTGCGGCTGTAGCCTGTAGGTGTAGAGACAGATGTAGCGCACCCAAGTCCCGTTTTCGGAGGGAGGCCCGGGCCGATCGATGGAGCTCCTGCTACGGGGCCGCCGCTCGTTCTGAATTTAGAATAGCTTTCTTACTTAGATTATTTATTTTTCAGCTACGGGGCTTCCAAATAGTTGTAAGATTGAATTTAGATTTTTCGATGATAAGACTTAACTTGATTATCTCAATACGTCATATAGCAAAACTTTACTTAATTTTTTTTTAAATAACCAGTTTAAGTAGAACAATTTCAATCAAATCAGCATTCTGTTTGCTTAAACTACAGAAACTCTATAACTCAGTTTGGTTACAAAATAACACAGTTAAACAACGCTATTAATTTAAGTGCAGTAAAAATCGAAATTTGCCCTATCGTTTTTATAACATAATGACTTATAAGACCTACTTAAGAGCACTCGAAGAGGTAAACCAGGTAGGTGCGGAGGTCGTTGCACCACGGGGTCGCCGAGATCTTTTCAAAACGGAGTTAACTCGAGTCGAAAGTGAAACTCACCCGTCGGCTGCTACGCGAGGCTTTTTTTCTATAGATTTACATATTTATTGGGGCACATTTTATGGGGGCACCAGAAAAAAGCTACGCTCGTTTAATGGACAAAAAGGGTGGCTCCATGTATATTTATTCTGTCACATCCTTTTTACGCGCGAAAGGACGAACCCGTGTATTTTTTCGGCACCGATGTGCCACATTTGGCGACGCACTTTGCATAAAAATATCGGATCGTAAATTCCACGTCCGACGGATAGGAGCGCATGTGTCGAAGGAAAATATTAAAATCGTATCGGTGTAGGATTTTATGTGCCTAGTCACGTATGATGCGCGAATTGAGTTATGAATACGCATTTTATGTAGCTTACGGTGTACTCTGAACACCTGAGTCTCATTTTGAATTCTGCTTTATTTCCTACTCCTGAAAGCTCTCACTTTTAAGTGGAATTCTAACACGCTCTCCTAATACCGCAGTTGCTAATGAAATGTGTTCACGGAAGGTAACGCGTTTTACCTAGGTACATAATGCGTACCTTTGAATGAGTTACATCACCAAATAATTAAAAACCAATTATTTTAATAAGTATTCCTTTACTTAAGCAAATATCACAAGTACTCGTTGCTTTAGTGGTCGTTACTACCTCTGCTAAGTTAGAAGGTACTGGGTTCGATTTCCGGGTCGGGCAACGTCTATTGACTTTTTCTAATTGGAAATGCCCGGTAGCAGCTTGGAGTCTGGAATTGTGCGCGGTGCAGCGGTGTATGGCAATAGGCTCTCCTATCATATCGGACCTAAACGTAACTGGTAAAAAGTGGGTGTTTGCACACCTTTGCACACCCCTTCGAGGAAATTATTAACATAAGTTAGATTTTTTTACGTTACGTACCTACTATGGTGCACATCTGCTGTCGAGTGCATTAAGTATTTATTGCCATCTTGTACCTGCCTATGCAAATCGTGCCAGGCATTTAATTAAAGCCTTAAACGAGTTCTGGGCATGCCGGCTCTGTCGGGACCGGGGTCTCGAGAATACCCTTTCTAAATTAATACCTACGAAACGCTATAAATTATTCACTCACGTTACGATCACCACCATCACTCGATTTCAAGCCTACATACTGGACTCGTTAATTTATTTTGTATTTATTATGAAAATTATTTACTTGTAATTTATGACAGTCCCGAAGAAATATCGGTTTTCTTCGCCATAACTTACGAAACGCATGTGCGATACAAGTCGTCTTTTATTATTTTACAGCCTGGGTGGGCTGGGTCAGCCGTTGGATCTAATTATTGAATCTTGTTTTGAATTTAATCCTGAATCAATGCTATTTATTTTTTTAATTGAAGCTGTATAATAATGACTGACACATTACATTGAACTTGAGTGTCACAGGAGACTTTTTATATTATAACTAGTGGACGCCCGCAGCTTCGCTCGCGTAGAATTAGGTAGACCCATTAACGACGTCTGCCCCCGTTGACTTCAAAACGGCAAAGTTTCATACTAACTTTGCACCCCCGTTTTACCCCCATAGGGGGTGAATTTTCAAAAATCCTTTCTTAGTGCTCCC
>DWTT01000253.1:0-17816 GCA_018250895.1 Carterocephalus mandan | reverse complement strand
CCTTCATAGTGTCAGTAGTTCCCAAAGATAAATGTTAATGATAATAATATTAAATTATATTGGCTTCTCCACCAATCCGCATTGGAGCAGGGTGGTGGAGTATGTTCTAGACCTCCCGCAGTCGGATTTGTCGGTGGGGGAGCCCCGTGCAGCAGTGGGACGTGGTGAGCTAAGCTTAGCTTAGCCATATTTAACTTGTCCATTTAGTGACATATCTTCCAATGCAAGCCTCATTTTACGTTGACTGAACGTATTAAACGCAGGAAGCCATTAGCGAAGCCTCTCTCTCATAACAAGCATGGTGTCCGGTAAACAATAATCATAACGCCTAGTTGTTATGAATAATACGCTATGGCGTGCGTAGGATTCCCTTTGAAATCTGCAGACGGAAAACCTAAATGAAGTTATAACGTGAGGACGCGCCGTCGGAAGGAAATTAGGAGATGATAACAGCATATTTTATACTGTTTTGCAGAACAAGCGAACGGGCCAATTCAAAATTTCAATTACAATTCACGACCAAAATCAAAACTCGGGATTCATCTGAGTATTTTTTTTTAATGAACAGAATCAAAGATACCAACGTGGTCTAGTTTTAACCCATTAATAATTTTCTGATCATGTAAGATACTTACTTTAATAGAGCACATACTCTTGAAGGGTTTTAGGGCACTGGGTCAAGGCTCGTCATTTCTAATGGGTTTACGATCTACGAATACTTTGAGCCTTAGTTGTAATTTAAGTTACAAACAAAAAGTTGGTGGGCCAGTTACTTGGGTTATTAAAGTTGGGTGAATAGTATCAGTGCTTTTATATTTTTGTCAATCCAGTTGAAATTTAGTAATTCTAACAACTAAAACATCAATGATTGCAACGTGATGATGCGTGGAACTGATATTGAACAAATATTACTCCTTACCCTTTAAGTCTCCGATACCATCGGCGTCGCTGTCTTTGAAGGAGCGTGGATAGATCTGATACAGAACGCAATGCTTCCACCAGTCCAAGGGTATCAATTCTGGCGGCGGAGGCTCCGTGGTCTTCTGAGACAGCACAACCCATGTTGTGACACCTGGGATAGTAAAGATATTTTTTACAAACAATGTTTTCTACTGTACCGAATGCATGTATGAATGTACACAGCAATAAACTAGTGTCAAAATTATCATATCTACCCAGGGATTGAATAAGTTTATTGCCTTAGATTACTTTATCATTGTTTGTTTGGAAGAAATTTTTATGACACCCCCGTTTCAGGGCGAATTCTTTTCCATTTTACAATGATAAGGAGCACGTTATTTTTATTAAGTTATAATAGTTTGTATTTGCAAGAATATTCAAGGCTATGAACAGCACTAAGGGATTCTAGCAATAACCGCATTCAAATGACAACCACCCCACTCTCAGTCTTAGCTGCGTGTGGCGAAACTGAACGACAGAGATTCAAACTAAGTAGATTCTACAAAACAACAAATAACTACTCCGAATAGATGGTCCGTCTGAATCCTTTGCATTGCCTACATCTGCTCATCGATGTGTTTCATTACCTCTAACAAGTCCATTAGTAGACTTATTTCTTTACAGAGCGGATGTAGGCAGAAATCCTACATCCGCTCTGTCTGGTGCTCCCTCTGAATGATAGTTTCACGCCGGTTCGATTATTAGCCTTCGCTCTCTCTTTCCTGAGCTATGGTCTATTCTGGAGAACTCTTCAAAGGATTACTTGATACAATAGCGTGGGCGATAACAATTTATTCCTCAAGTAGCTCGGCCGAGCGCCTGTTCCTGAAGCATCCTATTCGGTACCTACTTGGGCCAGCTACGTTCACGCCAGATCGAGGTTCAACTGTTACTACTAAGCCTGAGACGGATGGCACTGCAAACGTATGTTTTTAAATTTAGTGAATTGGCAGCCACCGTCGCTATGGATGCGGGTAATCCCAGAGGGGTCGCCAATGAAGCTGTTCCTGAAGAAGAGACCTGGTTTTGGCTCTTTGAAGAGCCTAACAGAAAAGTGTAGTTACCGGATATAACCCTTGCGTCCTCAACGCTGCGATTCTTTCCACCCTCGCGAGTGAAAATTCGTGTTTAAGGAATTCCTGTTGCACGAGCAATTCTTATGGGATCACTGCCCCCATGGAGACGGGTTCCATTTTTGAATCCAGTGGAAGTGATGGATTATATATACCTGCTATGATTGCGAGACCGGCGATGACCCCAGCCGCGAGCAGCACAGCCGTGCGTGTCTTCATGTCGGACGTGTCGCGTGTGCGGCGCGCGCGCACTCGCCGCCAATATATCCTACACTGACAGCTGATGCGTTATCACAATCAGCTATGACTTCCTGCCTAGTATGACGCGTTGTGATCTAGATCTATTGACAGTGAGCTCTTTAATACTACAACCATTCGAGGATAAGGTTCTGTTTTCAAACATTGTAGACCTGCAGTAGCTTGGTTCAAAAACAAGAGCGATTCTTTGATGTCATCGACTACTACCTCTGTTTTAAACAATGTTTAATAGTATCTTTGTGAAATAGATTTGTACTATCGAAAATTACTGTACCTACGCACGGCTAGAATACCTCCGGAGCATCAGGCATGCCGATTTTCTCATGACGTAAAACGACACCAAGTTGTTTAATTAAGTAGCAATTATTCAATAAGCGTGCAAGGAACAAAGTGGTCGTTATAGACCGTCGGCTATAACACCTATTTAGCCGCAATCTTACATCAAAATCGTGTAACAAATTAACGTGGCTTTCGTTGAGAGTTTGTAGGTGGTAGAGCCTATAGGGAACCAAAGAGGTTTTGTATGAAACCTACTTTGTTCCATATAGAGATCGCCTGGGGCAGTAACACCGCCCACCACGGCACCTAGTACCAATTGTGCCGTGTAATAATTGTTTTCAAATCAATCATGGTTCGGTTGGAAAGGCGTGGCTAACTATTCCTACCAGTCCCCCCCAGTCCTCTGCGAGCCCCCACAGATTCTGCGAGCGCGAGCCATTGGGCTGTGGACGCTACCTGCCTAACCTGCTTAATAATCTTAAATTATATCCCCACATTTTTATTTTGCATTTTAGCTGCAACAAATGACTCCGAGCTGTTGGAAATTTCAAAGTACAAAATCAAATAATAAAATTATATAGTAACCCGTGAATCAAACCCGGGACATCCAGTTTAGCAGTCGCTTACGACCACTAGACCATCAGCGCAGTTACTAAAGCAGCATATACCTCTGTAACCCCTTATGACAAGCGTCATAAATAATCGATATCTAAGATTTGTGTATCGTCGTGTAGAAAAGGTGTTATTTTTCACACATTTAGTTAATTTACCAAGATAATCCACTAATAATGATTGTACTAATCCATATCAATTATTCATTATCGATAGCGGAATTATATTGTGAATTGAAAACAACCTTTACGACAAAATGATAACTTTGTCGCAGATTTCAAGCTAAATTCACCTAAACCATGGGAGCACATCATGTAACTACCATCAACACCAACTAACACGACTTATATCACTAACATCCCCTGTCCTCGTACCAACTAACGAACTGACCGACATATATTCTTAATAATTCCCTCTGCTAACTAGACTAACCATACTAGTTCCTATATGAGTCTGTCACAGTTGTAATGGGCAGTAGCGGCTGTGGTAGGTACTGAATGCTATTTTCCTATCTTATACATAAACAAAAAAAACCTAAGTGTTTGTCGCTGCTGAGAATCGAAGGACAGGCAGAATAGGCCCAGGCAGGCCTCTGGGATATCGAAATAATCTTGTGCACTTCCACACGATAATAGCATTACCCGCGAAAAATCCCCCAACTCGGCTCCCAACTTGGAAACAGTCTGCGGAAGACAAATACCGTCGGAAAAACTGGGGTTTTAATTAAAAAAGGTCGGTCGAGCCCTAATTGGTCGGAGTGCAGCGATTCACGCATTATGCTCGAGCGTTCGGGATATTAATCAAGCGGCCGATCTATCACGCCTGTCAATAGCTGGCGGGTCACACGCACTTTTGTGAAGAACTGGACTTCGTCGACCGCGTCCAGTTTTGCACGTTTGGGAGCAGACGAGCTAAGCGGTGATGACGTGGTGGATCGAATTGGGCCTCTTGTGTAGATCCGGGTTCATGCGGTTCTGAGGTTCTAGAGTTGTCTTGGAGTAATAGGAAGATTGAATAATAAACTCAATTGGCAAGTGACCGCTACAGAAATAACAGAGGACAGCATAAAGCAATAATTATCTTCGAATTATCTTAAAGTAATAGCATTGCGTGGTGAAGTATGCTGTTGATCTCCCGCAGATGTCTGTGGAGGAGACCCGTGCCCAGCAATGGGACGTCTATGGGTTGCAACTTAATAGCATTACTGTATAGATGTTCAGTAAAGCAACAAAAATGTCTACTAGATACTTAGCACGTACTGGCTCTGAAAAGGACCAACACTACCAACAGCGCTGATTTTCAGTGCATTTGCCGCTTCAAGTGGAGCAGTGGCGTGGAGCACAGCAGTGGCCCAAAGATTTTGTAGCGACTTGCAATGAACACCCGAACTGTTAAAGTACCTCTACTTCATCTGAGACCTATTCACCATCCTATAAATCTTCAGAGCAACTATCATAATAACATACGTTCTGTCGGTGAAGTGCCAGTATTTCAGTAGGTAGGTACATTTATAGTAGAGTAGAAATTATAAAGACGTAGACGTCAAAAATGTACGGCTAGGAAATGCTGAAGGTATTTTGGCTCAGGAGAGTATGTTACCTAAATTACTTAACGTTGGCTGACTCTGCAGACGTGACCATACTGAGATATCGAGGCGCGACGTCTGGAGCTGCCTTTAAATAAACAGTCTAGAAACGTCTAGAAAAATAACTTAATTTAAAATTTCGCACACATATTCCATAACGGTACTTAAGCTTTACCTGTACCGAACTCATAATGATCTCGAAGGCATGTGAAATCTTCCAATCCGCATTTGACCAGCATGGTGGACTCAGGCCTAATCCGTACCATTCTGAGGTGAGACCCGTGCCTAAAAGTGGGACAAAGAAAGGGTAGTGGTGGAAAACGTAACTTTTATTCAAATCGTTACACAGTCGCTGAGTAAAACAGGCACGAAAAACACGTCTAACAGCATGTCCGTTCGCTACGTCGCAAAAAAATCCGCGCGGCCTCCGGACCGCTTAGTAATTAATCATGAGGCCCCTGTCGATAGCAGGGCCGGGGGGCAGAGCCCTGCAGTCCCGCCAACCCTCCGCCTTGCGAGCCTCAATATCAGCGCAAAAATTACATAGATAGACCCGACGTGTACAAAATACGTTTTCATGGACCGTTTACAGCACTTATACTCGGTTGAGGGTTAACGAAAAACCACTTTGATTTGAACCCCGGACCCTGTCAAATGATTACTACCCTATCAATTTAAGCCTACGTGTTACGCTACCTTATCACCTCCATATCTCACAATCTTAGAATGTTTTGTCACTGTCTTTCTTTGATGTATATCTTTTTTTTCTGTGGTTTACTGTCACAGATAACATATAAATAAATAATTAAAACAACAGTCAGTATAAAATGAAACGAAACGCAAAGCGATCACTCGCGCATAACTAAACTTACCACGGAACAAAGAGAAGATACTTATCTCCTACCTAGTTTGTCGCTTTCCCCCAATCTCCAGTAGTTACGGAAGTTCATAAAGAGTTTATTAAACTACGAGTAGGTACGGTGTACAAACACAGTGTACAGTTACTGCAAAGTAATTTAGCCTTGCAATGCATTTACTGTCCGAACTTCTCAATACGCTGGGTCGCCCTGAAAACCAGCGGTCGTGGTTCGCTGCGACCATAGCTGAGTGCGGCCCCATTTCGGCAGATCCTATAGTTATTTACTTATTTTATAGGCATAGTTTTACGATACTTTTGTTAATTTGTCGAAATAAATTTTACATCCATTCATTCATTCATTCATTCATCCATTCATTCATTCTTTCATTCATTCAATAAGAATCGCAGCTGCCTTCGGCAGCAGTGGGTGGGATTCAGTTTTCAAGGAAATTAACCATCACATCCTGATAAAAAGTAAATCAGATACGTGACCGGGCGGATATAGATGCATGTGGGTGGGGGTTGGATTAGATGAGTGCTGTCCCTCTGGGGTAGTGGCGATGACGTCATTACGCGATGGCAGCCTAGAAAAAGGAATTCTATAACGTTTTCATAGATGGTAGAGCCTATTAATTAACCCTATAGAGTTCGCACGTATGAGTATATCCGCGAAGATATGTAGGTACTTCTGCCATAATTAAAAGCAAATAGAAGTACACCCACATTTGTTTTCCCTTTTGTCTACCTCTTTGGAGATACAGGCGTGTTACGTTATAAGAGGTAAGAGAAAAGTACCTATGACCTGTGTAGCTAATAGATTGTTTAGTTTAGAATATACTGGTGGACGCCCGCAGCTTCATTTACAGCCTATAATAATATAGCCTATGTCACTCAGTGAAGATGCAGCTTTCTAATAGTGAAAGAATTTTTGAAATCGGTCCAGTAGTTTCTGTGTGAAAACTTTACAAACAAATGTTTCCTTTTAATATATTAGTATAGACAATGTGAGCCATCCAAGTGTCTTTCACGTGGCAATTGAAAACGAAGCGTGTCTTCCTTCCGCTGCTCAGTCTATTTAATATCAAAGGGACCACACCTCGACAAGTACGACTAAAACACACTTAGTGTTAAATGGAGTGTTTCAAAAGGTGCCGTGTTTCGTAAAACCCTTTGAAGGACTTGTGTTTACAAAGCCCCGTCCGAATGTGGAGAATATTGTATTATTTAATGACCTCTCGTGGTAAATAATATATGTATAGTATGTGCAAGTAGGCCGGAGTTTTGTGGTAACTTCAATAATTAATGAGGACCGAATTAAACGTACAAAATGTTCTGTAGAGGGCGCCGGGCGCCGGGCGCCGGTGCGGTGTCCACAAAACTAGGTCCGACTGTTGGAAATATGTATGAGGTTCATTCGTTTCAATACGAAAGTGTCACTACAAAAGTTTAAAGAAGAAAAATTATAAAGATTTTAACCACATTTAAATGTAAATATATTATAACTCGGGGCTAATTTCTAATTAATAATCCATGTTTTCAAGTAATATTTGCTCCTCCTATACATGTTTAAAACTTTATTAGCAAACGAGCATGCGGCTTCACTTCCACTGTGACGTATCTAGAGATTCCAAAAAGTGGTTATATCGTGTCTGATGTTGTAGTATTTTATTCTATACTTGAATTAGACTAGAATAAAGGACTGTAAGTGTTAATTTTAACAGAATTTACAAAGTATTCACAAATAAAATTGGATTACCATAAACAAACACGCCTTGTGAAGTGCCTGCATGGCACATGGTAAATTTTTTCGGCAAACATTGTTGATTGCAGCTTGCAGCGGGCTGGACTCCCTGATTCCATTTAAGGCACTTGCTTCTCGGGTTCCGTGCCACTAGAAAATACCTCGATCACAGATACCTACTAAATATGCCACGATCCTGACACTTTTTTCTCTTCATGAGCTTTCAACAGGGTAGTTGAGAAAGAGCAAAAAAACACCAAAGCTTTAATACTCCTTTCAATGTCACATGCCCACTGTTGGGCACGGGTCTGCGTCTGTTTACCGGCTGAATCACTCTTTCCATATTTTACTATAAAATGCTTCACTCAAATGTGACATACATACATAGGTAGGTTGTTCGGTGCGGCTATCTACCCCTCCCTCGTCCCGCGAACCCCGCACGATTGCTCTAGACGTGTCCGATGGCCAACTGTATGGTATGAAAGAATGTTTATTAGACTGTGGTTCAACAATATAAATTGGATTCGTACCAAGTAAAACCATAAAGAACTTAAGGTTCTTAACCGACGGTATTACTTCCTATTATGGTTCAACTTTCCTAATGGGCTTTACGATGGCTGAAACCTATTTAAGGCGCACTTCTTTGTAAGTAATATTAACACCCAATAAAAACGCCACTCACCCCATGAAGGCCCCGGTAATATACTATCCCCTTGCTTTTATCCTATTAATCCGAAGTTAACACTTAAATGTTTGAATTAATTTTTAAACAACCATCCCTTTTTTGTCTCACTGTTGGCCACGGGTTTTCTGCTCGGAATGGGAGGGGTTAGGCCTACGAAAACACTATGACTCTCTCAAGTATGCATGTTTTATTAACACTTTCTGCAAACTAGACTAACCACCACCTATTTGAGCCTTGTTCAGTCTGTCACAGTTGTCATGGGCGGCAGTGGATAAGCGGTGCATGTCCGTTCACTATCCTGTTGGAGCAGGAAGGTATACAACCGCAGCCTTCTGGCGGATCTTTTCAAGAACACGCCGCCCCCGTATCGACCGCCATTACGGCGCGCCGGTCGTTCACCCCGAGCGTAGTCTACGACGTAGAGCCGCTTTCCGCGGTAACACGTATTTTTATTTAAGCTACGTTACGATACGTTTATGTGCCAGTGGGTGGCGCGTGATGACGTCGATGTTACATCATTCGACGTCATCAGGAGCTTACAAGATTAGCGTTTCTCTCGACTGTACGTATTATATCTGATGACGCCGAATAATGTTCAATGATTTTTGGATGTTTGGCCTGGATAAAATCGTGCTTGTTCGTAGTGTTAGTTAGGCACTTCTCAGTACTAAACACTTCAAGTTTCAAGTACCAGTACTGAGCAACTGATACTTGACTTTTTCCTCCATTCATCTCGCTTCAATTCCTCCCCACTATATCTCACATTATCCAGAACACATTTGTTCCATGCCGCACATAAGCTGATTAATTTTAGTAGTTTAAACATCGATAGGCTTTGTATTCCAAGTGTTGTTGTCTAATTGCCGATTGACCACCGGCCGCCACTCGGGCTAGGGTTGGCCAAACGCTGCTGTGGCTGGCCGGGCGCCAGTACTCACACCCCTACTGCAACAAACACTCGTTAGTCTGAAGGCTCTATCGGGATCCTCTAATCTACGAGAGCATACAAGTGTTTGTGTTAGTAACGTTCCTAGTACTAGGTTTGTGAATTGAAACGTATAAACTCGTCTGATTACACTTACGATCTTGTGGGGTGTATTCCTAGAAAGCCAGTCAACATTTATGTGACGAAAATAAACATGTTCACAATATTTCTTGACTGGAAATCTTTGTTCAGAATAACCAACTAGTACCGACTTAGGTAACTAAAACTCTCTCGGTTTTATACACGATCGCTCCGCTGACCTCAAGGTAATTCATATTTAGCCTTTATCTTCGTTTACGCTGATAAAAGAAAACTCTTATGCGGAACCTCCCCTAAGAGCTTTGGCCGACGTTAATGTACCGTCCGCATTAATCTTGCTTTTCTCCTATATTCATAAGCGTGACAGACTCGCTCGTAAAGCAGAGATAGGGAGGCGGCCAACTATTAGAGAGGCCATCGCGTCAGTTACGTGTTATCACAGCGCTGTGTAAGTTATTACGGGCGTAATTACCATGCGGTGGTCGGTGGCGCGCGGTGACGGCCGGGGCTGTGTTGCCCCGCGAGTTGTGCTGGCCTCAGGAATGAGGTTCAAGCGATTGCCGCCTCTGAGGATTGTTAGCTGATTCTAGGGATACTTCGTTTATACAGGGGTCGTTGTATATCACTATGAGATAATAAATAATTTAACATTTTGTTACGGTTATCTCATAGTTATTTACAACCAACCCTGTATAAACGTAGAATCCCTAATATTTAATTTCTATATATAATAATAATTTTAATTCCATATAAAAACATAACTAGAATGAAAAACACTATGGAATATTACAAGCATTGTAAAAGTCTCAATAAGAAGAATATTTTTAAAAAAAAGCATCAGATACTAGGAGAACTAGTCAAAGTAATCTTGATATCCTCCATTTCCCTGCAATCTGAGGCACTTGCCAACAGTATGTATAAAATGTTGGCCGCCATCGCCAGTTTCAGCCAAACTTTGGGCGGCGCGGCGTCTGCAAGGAAGTCCGAATTAAATAATTACTTCGAAACGTAGTCCGGAGTTTCCTTTTATTCTAGCTTTCTGCTAATTTTGAAAGCTTTCCAGAATTATTTGTCTAGCAATACCAGAATTTCATTTAATTTTACAATGAAAATATTTTACGTGAAAGGAACAAGCCGAGTGATTTAGATGAGGTGTATAACCCGCCTTAAGTCAGCGCCGTAGAATATGGCCTACATTCTGGTTACGTGGACTAAGCTTTAGATCGTTTTAACATTTATGATTTCATTACTTAGTTACACGTAGGAAATTATGTCTAACTGCAATTTGCGTCTTAAATAATACAATTAAAAAAACATTTAAAAAAAAAAAAGGTTTTTATTTATAATTTTTTTTTAATTTTCATGCATTGTCATCGGAACTTAATATGTGTGCCAATTTTCAGCTCGATAGCTTCAGTGGAAGTGGGTGAAATATTGATTGCAAGATTCCAAGACATACATACATAGATACATACATACGAGTGAAGTTAAATAAAAGCTTTTAAAATAAATGAATTAATAAAATAAATGAAAATAATATTAAAACTTAGTAACGCATTAAAATAAACAGTTCAAACGTCAAACGTCTAGCCAAACTTGGTTCCTAGGCAACAACATTACCGTGGTTGCTAAACAATTAGTACGGTACTTTTGCCATAAATACTATCTTATTCCTGTCTTGTTCTATAAGACTGTGGTTAGCACACAGATAAACTTACTTGAAGGGTAAAAGGGTATTTCATTTCAAGTTAAATAAGGCAAAGCAACTAAGAAATCCAATGTTAATATTAAAACGTGCCAGCAAATAGCACTAAAAGTAATCCCGTCGCCCAGCTCACTGTGTAAATAATGCCATAGGCGACGGGAAACTAACTAGGCGCTTTAGATGCCGCGCGGCGCCGCCCGCTGTGTAACGATGGCTTAAGATTGCGTTCGTATGCAATGGGGCATACAGCTCGGTGAAATATTACTTTTTAATTTTATTATATGCTCGGGATGTCTTCATTTTCAACGTACGTCTATGTTGAACTGTGGTTTTGTAGTAGACAATGAATGGTGTACAATCGATATCAAAGATCACAAGTTGAATGTGTTTGGGTATAATAGACAGTAGACAGACAAATTCCTTTATTGTACACCAAAAGGATAAAGATACAACATAATCTATATGTATAAAAGGAGAAGCTGACTGACTAAATGACTGACTGACTGACTGACATATCAAATCAAGGCCTAAAGTATAAGGGTTAGAAACTTGAAATTTTGCACAGGGGTTCCTTTTATAACCTAAGGGAGAACTAAGAAAGAATTTTTGAAAATTCAACCCCTAAAGTAAAGCTGGGGTGCAAAGCTAGTATGAAACTTTGCCGTTTTTGAAGTCCCCCAGAAGAAAGAACAACCACAACAACAAAGAAGTGGACAACCCGTCTAATTATACGCTAGCGAAGCTGCGGGCGTCCACTAGTTCTCTATAACGCGACATGAGTAGAGTCGTATTCAAATATATATTTACCATACCTAAAGTAGAGTATGAATGAATGAATGAATGAAGTTACCTTTCCTTTTTTTTTCTATGTAAACTAAACGCTTCAGAAGAGAGATAGAGAGAGAGAGAGAGAGAGAGAGAGAGAGAGAGAGAGAGAAGAACAAAGTGAAATCTAAACGTTTTCATCAATGCACCGACCGTGTGCTGAGTTAACCCGGATAAAGATACCGTTTGTGTAACCTTAAATAGAGTGCTCGGGCCACGAAGTATGAGTTTAGTTAGATTTTTTTAGTTTTTCTTCTAAAATTATTAATCACGTTTTTACTGTTATAAACTCATTAGTTTATAAGTATGAGTCATTTATTAAACTTTTTAAATTGCTGAACGATGCAGGTATTTTTCCGTTGGTATTTCAAATTAATTTATTTTCTTAAATTAATCAGTCTCTATTTGGGAGTTATTTTACAAAACAATATAAACGAATGTTAGGGATTCCAAAATTAAACAATTTTTGTTTGATTTTGATAAATTAATTTGTTTTCTCGAATCATTTCGTAATTATATTAGTGTTATAAATATTATTTATAAATTTAGGTAATTTTTCGGTTTACCTACTCCTATCAAACTCGTAAAGATAATATTTGAGGGTCTAAACTAAAGTGTTTAATATTTTATTCCTCAGATAGACGGACGGACACTTATTGATATCATCGTCGATTTTTCAATTCATTTCACGCGAGCCGGGCCTTTTACGGGATAATAAAGATTACGACTCAAACTACAGCTACTGTAAGTATCGCCAGTAAATTTAAGTATCGTCCCTTTTTCAAATCGCAATTTTGTTTTTTATAGGTTTTTATAACAATTTGCGAAATAATACTGGCTTTATATACGTCCTAAATGCATCTAATCAAATGCTCAATTTCTACTAGTAACTCAATTTTTCACAATTTCACTCATTGTTATCTGACGATACTACGTGTAGTGCGAGTTTAAACGTATGGTGATCATACTTTATTAAGTACTTATTACGTACCGATGTTCCCAGTAAAAACATATTTGTTTCTGCACTGGATTAAACCCGTGACCAATTCGTCAACAAACAGGCAGTGGCTAGACTAGTGAACCAGGGACTAGATTTTGAATCTTACCCATATTCGAAAATCGTCAATGCGTCTACGAAGTTCATGATATCTCACTTTTCAAATTACCTTACCAACTCGGAATTCTGAGGCAATAGATTTTTCATTGTTCGTATGCCTACAATAGCTTCCATAGCCCAGTGGCATCCACAAACGACGGTTTCGGTGGGTTTATGGATGGGTGACCGCTAGTGGCAAAATTTCATGGACGCTACCGTGCTTCGGAAGGCACGTTAAGCCATCGGTCCCGGTTGTTTAGTATTAAAGCATGCTCTAGGTCTCCGGTAGCTGTCTGTTGGGGAGATCCGTGCCCAACAGTGAGACGTCTATGGGTTCTAGCTTATGCCTAAAATTTATTCCGTGCAAAATTCGTATGCTAAAATGTTTCGTATACGAATATCTAAGGTCATGTCAATGAAATTCGAAAATCGGGGCCTAAAAAGTGTACCTATTTCACGTAATAACTCGCACACACGCCGCGCGCCGTGATGATAATATCTCATGCCTCGTAATCGACTCACGCCCTCTATGGAATAGGTACGTCCGCGCGGTTCTATTCCATGGAGATGATGAGATTTTAATTAAATCTTACCAAAGTAATATTATAAATGCGCAAGCTCGTGGATGGATAGAAAATGGATGGATGTTTGTTCATAAATAAAATCATTAAATCATGAACAGTTTAAGAGTAATGGTCATACGCATCAGTGTAAGTAATAATGTATTTTTTTTCACTTAGAAATGTGTGGTTGATGGCCCGTAAACAAAAGTCCTAAAACATCCTCAGTATTAAAGAGAGGCAATTGCCGTTGATTAAAGAGAGGCAATGCATATGTGACCTATACTAAATAATGGTCAAGGGCCGTAGGGGTATGGAGCATGATAGTGAAATTGACTTTGAAAGTGATTTTGAATGTTTATTTTTAACCTTTACATCCTCCTAATGCCCAGTGGCACAATACGTTGAAGCTGCTTTTTGGGAGGACCCAAAAACCTATCTCAGGTTGCAAAATTTTACCTTGAATTTGAAATATTGAAAGTGAGATAGTCTATATTCACGTCACTTTTCACTATTTATGTATATACAGGTTGAACTATGAATTAACCTACTTATTGTCTAATTTTAGAAGTCGTTACAAGTTTTTATAATAATTTTTAACTTAACGCGTAACAACTCCAACGCAATACACTGAAAACGCTTGTTGTATAGCCCCAAACTTCAATTTCTAGGGTGGTATCGAAACGAGCGAGACGACGGTTTGCTGTCTCGCTTTTCATTTCCCGCGCAGAATTGAGTGTTTCTTACTGCGGGCGTTTGTTTCGATTCAGCATACTAGAACCCAATTTCGGCTCAATCATATTGCATGTTGGTTTCATTGTATCTGCGTGTTTTTAATTAAGTTTAACAATGGTACTATATTAGTACAAGTTGTTTTTTAAAGGTTAATTTTTTCTTTATTAAAAGTATTATATTTGCTTGTGACATGTAAGTTTGTAATTTATTACAACACTATGTAAGTATACAACTTTTGATACCATCAAAATTGAAGTAATACTAATATATCCATCCACCCATCATTCAGCCTTTCAATAAATGGTATAGGTATCTTATCATTTCTAAATCATATTTAATAAAGTATCATGATTTACTAATAGTATAGTAATTAGTAACGCGATTGGATTGTCTAGTAAGAAAAATAATTTATTTATTATATTTCAATCGATATTGACTTCATTTTGGTACCTACAGCATACAAATACTTAAATTTACGAGTATTTATCACACTATAAACACTCAATTAATTATCAACTCTGAATTGGTCTCAGATAGTTTTCATTTTTCAAGGCGGTTTTCCCTGAATTGCAGTTTGAGTTGTTTCAGGAATCCGATCGGTGAACTACTCCAGCTGATTTTTATAATTTTAGACGATGATAGGTCGGAGATGATAAGCATAATATGATAAGGATAACAACAGCATTTTCGTGCCCGGTACTATCAAGATGGTTAGATACAGGTATTCTTGAAACTAAGTCTCATCTTTGTTTTTTTTTTCTTTTCTTTGCTGCCAATATTTAGGTTATTGTACATAATTTATTTATTTTGTTATAATTTTTAATAGTAGTGGCCAATGTACCCTTGCTGCTGGCCCACGCTGCGCTAATGCAAACCAGCGCATTGATTTATTTAAAATTCGAAGAATATAAGTATTGAGTTGAGTATACTGTTATGTGGACCCACAGTCACATGTCTTTGGAAACAAATATGGAGATCTCCGGCATGCAATAACACGTACGTTTGATGTTTCCTTTCACAGGTTAGCTTCTGGACAACGTGTTGAATCTTCTAGGCCCTGAAAGGCCCTAATTTAAACTAAGGTCCTGATTAAATAGAAAAATAACGATTTAGTTTTAACATTAAATTTAATTACAAAACATTAGTTACATTACAAGAAAGCAAAGTTCTCGAATGTCACAAAATTTATATAAAACAAATGTAGATTTAAAAAAGTACATTACATTCAAAAAACAATATCTTAAAATCTAACATAATAGGTAGTACTTAATCATCATACGCTATAACTTCATTACCTTTGAACTAAAATTGTAAACTTTAAACATTATCAGACATTTAACAAAAAAATCGAGCGCGCGACTCAGATACATTGTCTGAAATTAATCCTGGAAATTGTAATAATGGCGCTCATATTTCCACATACCGCTTAAATTCGTATTTTGGGCTCAAATTGCCAGAATTTTCCATATCGTGATGCTCACTTGCAAAAGACCATTGCAGCATTCGCTTGAATTGACATTGTGGAAATTGCGATTTGAGTAGATACCTACTCACTATGCCCAACCGGAAAGGAAGATATTACGTTTTGTTGGAAATGTTTTTTATTTTTATTTTATGAATTGCTTCATACAAGCTGTTGAGAGCTCAGATTATATTGGAGTTGTGGTCACAGGTCCTTTGGACATTTAGTATTAATTCTAGGTATACTAGCTAGTAGGCAGGTTAGTAGTATATGTATAGCCTTGTGAATTTGAATAATATGGTATTTCTGTTTCAAATGCGTCTTTGTCTTAGGTAGCTACTCTGTACCTGTAATAATACAACCGTCCAGAGAGAACTGATTAATTTTTATCTCGCAAAATTTTCTTTCTCTCACATTCAGTCTGTTAAAATACTTTTATCGTTGTAATCAACTCACAAATTAAACCACTAGTTTTTAATAAGAAATGAAACAATTTTAAAGAAAGAGAGCACAGATGACCAGAATAATATAACATGAGTCGATTCAAGAATTTTTGTGGCGTGGAGCATTCAAAAATTTGGTGTTGAAAATGCCTTCGATTAGCTCTTTGCAATTGTCACAGGGCATTGAGACTGGTTGGTCATAATTGAAGCGTGGTATGAGATCGCCTGAGTTAAACATCGACGGGCGCGGTCGGTATGTGTATGGATAACCGCTAGAGGCAAAATCTCATGGAAGCTTCCGTGACTAAGTTGTTTTCATTGAAAAAAAAAAATCTATTGTCGAAGACCTCGGCCTCGGGTGGCTTGAAAACATTTGACACTGGGTTGGCCACTAACTCTGCACCAATCCGCATTGGAGCAGCGTGGTGGAGTACGTTAGACCTTCCGCAACTGTGGCTGTGGGAGAGACCCATGCCCAACGGCTATGGGTTGTAGCTTAAGTCATCTTTGTTTGATATTGACTGCTATGCAATGCCAAATCTATCGGACTACTTTTTCTGCGTATCTCTTCTACTGAGTTGACGTGTACTTGCCCTTTTAAAGGTCTACTTTCATGTAATTACGATGCTGATGATAGAAACCGAATTGCTCTTCTTGCAAAAGAAACTTTAAAAGCCTCTCCAATTAGCGCACTTAATGGGCGAGACGGTAAGATTTTACGGATAAAATATAAGAGCCAATAAGCCAACTGTCGAGGCCCGGACGAGGAAGTTACACTGGCGATGTTAAGTGATAGCGGGATGGTGGAAACAGTGCGAGAAGTGACTCGAAAGCCCCTCGTATTAATCATTTTGGAGGTTAACAGGCAATTCTCGAACGTAGGCGGAATCACGGGTACGTAGAATCAGATTTTCAAGGCAGGCACAAACTTGTCGACATGAAATGCGAGCTCATATTGGGGCCGCTGGTCTAGCGAACGTGTGGGGCGCAATAAATACTATTCAAACCGTCGTTTCCTGGGAACATTTTTTCTCTTTTATCGTCGGTTCTTTATAGATGCGATCTTTGAGGAGCGGAACGTGAGACGATTTTGAGCGACGCGTTAGTTTCCGATGTTTGGCGCAGTTGGATTTTTATTAGTGCTAGTTATGTTTTGATTAAATTAAATCTCTTTCAATCAAAACATACATGTAATTAACTACAGTAATATCATGGGGGCTATCAGGGGTGTCAGAGACTGATATACATACATAGATAATATTTACATCCAGACAAAGAACAAACACAAGTGTTCGTCACACGAATGTTTATCCAGAGGGGACGAACCCGCGGTCCCTGGCGTAACAGGCAGGGTCACTACCGATCGCCAACGGGCCCGTCGAATGTCTGGTGTAGTTTTGGAATGGATTTAGAAAACACGTATAAAAAGTAGTACAGGTCTCGCCGCAATGATATTCCTGAAGTACAGCTCTGTGGATTGGGCGTCGCCACTATTGTGAGTGATGTGTCCCATCTGCAGTTATTCTGGTTCTGCTCATATGGAACTCAGGCTATCAAACTATTTCTTTATGTTTATAAACGTAGATGTTTGTCGTTCTCTGTAGGGTTACTTCTGTCTAAGTCAAGTGAAGTAAGTCTACTGTGGAGTCGGCGTCGCCAGTCTGTCGGGAGTAATGTGTGCAGCCATCTGCAATTATTCCGAACTGAATTTAACTTGGTTAATTGCTTTATATTATGTTCTTAATGCTCGTAAGGGAGCGAATTTTCCGGATTGTTCGCGCCGCCACCGCGGATCCTGTCTTGAATATAGATCGGGGGAGGTCACCATTCTGTCTTCGCCTCTCAATCAGGAAATGCTTATAGGATGGCACTCTTGAAGCTTGTATTCCAGTTCTTGTTCCCTGTTTCTGTTAA
>DWTT01000252.1:0-17836 GCA_018250895.1 Carterocephalus mandan | reverse complement strand
GAACAGAAACATAAGGACCCGCTCACAGAGACCACACTATTGACCACATACACCGATTTTAAAGTAAGTTAGTATAGTTTATTTCTTAAAACTTACAAGTTAAAAGGTATTTTCGGAAAGTTTCGGACATAATATAAGGCTTTATATAGTTACAAAATGACTTAAAATATTATGCTCACAATTAACGGACCAGTATCAAATTCTAACAACCCTTTCTTTGTCCTACTGTTGGGCACGGGTCTCCTCTCAGAATAGGCCTTAGTCCCATCACGTTGGCCAAGTGCGGATTGGCAGACTTCACATGCCTTTGAACGAGAACATTATGGAGAACTCTCAGGCATGCAGATTTCCTCACGATGTGTCCTTCACCGTTATAGCAAGTGACATTTAATTTCTTATATCGCACATAACTTAGAAAAGTCATTGGCGCGTGCCTCGCTCGAGTGAGAGGCGAGTTCGATAGCCACAGGGCTGTCACCGCTACATACAAAGACGAGTACATACGGACAGATAAATATTTTTTATGACAAAGATGCAAACGAGCTTGCAGCTCAAGCCATCCACTGCCGCCCGTAGCAACTGAAAAGCAAACAAGTCTCAAGTATTTACTATTTAGACCAAAATTATTTCAATGTTATGTCCGATAGATTTTTTATTTATTTACAAATAATATATAATGCTAATAATCTAATGTTATAATCTGATATTCTAAATATTGCGTATACTTTTTTTTCTGTAACAATTATGATATGGTTTGAATACTATTGATTGCATCTTTTTTTCAGCAAAGCATTCATGATAAGAAGATAGGTCGCAGTTCAATGGCAAGCAAACCTCAGGACCCGCCCTCGATGGTGGTATGTGAGACAATTGATGAAAAAAAAATCTCTCGCGAGACACCAAAGAAAGGTCCACGACACGCTCCCCTGACCCCTAAAATCGGCAAGGAAAACATTCAGCACCAAAATTTTCACACACCCAAGAGCAATCTGCTAACAACACCCACAAGGCTGACCCGATCGGCAATGAAGCTTGGCAACGACGGGTTCGCGACACCCCGCGCGCCTCTAAGCGGTAATAAGGTGAACTTGATAAGACAGAACACAGCTACGAACCTCCAAGTAAAAAGCCCACTCAACGTAAGCAGGTCTAAATCTCATTCACATCTCGTGCGGGCGAAAAATTTTCCACCTCTCATTTGAAATGTGATTGTATAATGTTCATATTTTGTAATGCTGCAAATAAATATAATTAAACTCAAACCTCGCAGCAAGTCTGTGTGGTCTGAGGCCCGATTACAAATTTAACTGTGAAATGAATATCAGCTCTGGCTCGGATCCGAACCCGGGAACGGCAGAGCAATGACGGCAGCGCCACGGAAACATTGTTTGACCTCTGGAACGCCGGGAGCGTGAAACCGCGCGAGATTAAATAATAAATTGGATATTTAATTGGCTATTTTTATATTAGTGAAATAGAAATAAATTCTAAACACTCCCATCTACATTGAACGGTACATGTAGCTATTATATAAGGGATAGGTTTATTTCTTTATTGCCAATATAAATTATTATCAGTCATTATTTGTGTTTCAGGTTTATTTGTATTATTACAACCATGTGAACATAATTGCATTATTGACATATTGATTTTCGCTTTATTGAAAACCAGATGTAATTATTACTTTGTGCACGTTTTTCTGTTTATTTTGTATTAACACTTTCATTCACAAATTAAGTTTATAATTACATATTTTATTTATATTTTGCGTTTTGATAATTTTAGTAATAATTCCAGATAATTTTAAATGTTACAATTTAAGCTTTTAAATTAAGATTTCGAATTCAGTATACTTTTAATTTTAATATAGTTTAATATAATTTCCATGAATATATTATAATTTGACTTATTCACTAATAATGTTAAAGTTTTAAGTTTGTAAAGAATTCGTTATGCAAATACTTTTTCTATTAAAAAGAAATGATAAAAATAATATGTTATTTCTGTAAAGTATTCCCTGAGTTTGGCTTTAGGCTCCATGTTGCACAACAGGTCGAATGGTTTTGCCTAAAGTCCAAAAAGTTGATGGCAGCAAATTGTACTTATTACTCATAATCTCTGTCCTTTGTTAGTAATTACTAATTCATTGTAATATATCTTGCATAGTTTACAAAAACATGTTTTTTATTTCATAATCATTTATGATCATGACCAAGTAGATAATTAGATAATAATTTAACAATTCATCAGCATATCTTAAATATGTCAATATTTTTCGATTTTGAAATAGGGCCTAGTGGTAGAAGATTTCGAAAGGCAGTGGATGGTGATAAGTGTAATATATCATTACTTTTGGATGAAAGTCATTCCAAGTTGTTTGGCCAAATTGATATCGGCGGGTTGATGTAAGTAAAAGGGAACTGGAAGTCCAGAACATTTTAAGTCAGTACTTGCATTGTTACTAGTGAAATTTTATTACATAAAAATATACAGCATATTATGTTTTCTACCCTTTACATTCAATTAAATTCTTAGTTCTTTTTTCAATAAGTTACACCAACCAGATACACATCAAATACATACACTTCAGTCATATCACATGTAGGTTTGAGTTATTAAAACTATTATGTTTATATATCTAGGCTTATATTAAAAGGAGTATAGCCTATACTAATACGGCGCTTCGTTACCTCGCTTGATAGTTTGCAAGGGATATAGTAAAAACAAACGGCACTTACAGTGAATTGTCGACCCTTTCAATATGCATGGTCAACGCGAAGCAAGAGGTGTTGGGGTTCGTCGCGTTATGCGACCATCCCAACGTCCCCGGCGTCGACCCAGCGCACTGGGAAATATGGATACGGAATTTATTTCAGTGAGTATGTATTGTAAATTATACCTATTATTTATCGGGATATTGGTCACTTACATTTGTGGTGCCTGCTAGTTAGTAGGTTAACGATTCCGTTATAACTAAGTTGCTGACACACATATTAGTACTTTGTGTGCTAATCATAGATTATAATTGAAAACAAAATACCTATAATGTATAACAATTTTTTTTTCTTAGTAACTGTAATTTGGTGTACCTACAATAAAGAGTATTATTATTATATCTTACGTGCTGATAGTAATAATATGTACCTATATTTTCAGTGGCGTTGACTTAATACGCTTTTACCGCCCAGAAATAAATGTAGTTTCGAATTGATGTTATCGAATTCTTTAATACAGAAATTAAATTAAATTATTTCTTTTTCACTGTCCGAAGACCCTCCCTGATTACATTTTGTTAGGTATGATACTAATTAACGGATTCTAATTTATCTTTTTTTTAATTGCAGGAAGTTTTATCTAGCCAGCAATACTTTGTTCATCCATTTAATGTGCTGTGCAGCGGAGGTTGAAGACTTCTTTATGGAAGAGGCTTTGGTTTCAGTGTTCCGCAGCGATGCATATCTCTTGCATATCGTGATGATGGTGCCATCTATGTGCTCTGAAGGTATGACATTGCTTATTATTATTTTTCTAACTGAAAAGTGTGTTTAAGTCGCTTCAAAATATAGTTACATTTAAATCATATTAGTAAATGTTCCGTAGATTGTTACATGAAGTATCAAACGTTTAGAAAGCGTAATGTCTACAAACACAAAGCACAGCTGCTGAGCGATGCAAGCTGCGCCTATTTCTTCTACTCCGCTTTACGTCGGGATTTTTGTCCGAAGTTAAAAATTAGACGTGCTGTGTAAGTCTAAATGTTATAATCTGTTAAGTGGGCAGATAACTCGAGAAAAGCGTTAATTGAACCCAGTGTACCTCAAGTATACATATTTCTTATTTAGAATAAATAAAACTGAATATATAAAATAAATAAATAAAATAAATACATAGAAAAAACTGAATATCGATAATATAATTTATTTATGTTGATTTGTAAAATCACGGGGAGTTTATTAAATTCGATACGTTAAAAAATTTATAACGAATTCAAAGATTTTATTAATTTTATATAGCGAAGAGGACAACGATGATATAACGGCTTTCTTAGACAGAAATTGTCCCACGTTGAAAGAGTTATATGGAGAGTACTATATCAGCGAGATTATCGGCCGACATCCAGAAATGAAAAGAGAAATCATTGTCGCTGAAGTATGATCATCATCATATCATCTAACCTAGTTTCGTTTGTAATTTTATCGTACATTATTTAAACATATTAATTTTAACAAGATAGCGGTTAAATAAGCGCTGACAACCCAATGACTTTCGATTTCGCCTCTCAATCGAGCGGTCCGGGTTCAATTCCAAGCTGCTCTGGATCAAAACCAATGACTTCTCTGAGTTATGTGCGATTTAAGAAATGAAATGTCACCTGCTTAACGATGAAGGGCACATCTGAGGAAACCTGCATGTCTGAGAGTTATCCATAATGTTCTCGAAGGCATGTGAAGTCTGCCAATCCGCTACGACCAGCGTGATGGAGGCCTAACCCTTCCGACTCGAGAGGAGAGAGAGAGTGTCCAATAGTGAAAGGGTTATACTTTGTTATCGGAGTTCTTTTACAGCGTGACTCTGTGGCAGTTGGCGTAATGTGCCTCAATGCTGATATCAACTACGAAATGCTACAAGAGAGCTATGAATTAGAACCTTACCATGGGCTGAAGAAGACCCAGCCTTTTGAGAAGGAACAAAACAAACGCAGTAATAAATTATTGACCGCATTCGGGTACGTAAAAAATTCATACTCATCATTTATTGGTTATATTAAAACATCTGGATTTCTATGTTTAGTAATTCTATGAGGTCATCTGCTGGGATATGATGTTATTTTCAGATTAGCGAAAGAAAGGATGTGTTAAAATAAAATACGGGAATCTAATCCTGGGTTCCTGCCACCCTCATTGCTTTGTCTAAAGGTCACTTTGACACTAAAAGTCTACTTAGTTTCAATACTGAATATTAATTATAAATAACTAGAATTACAGAACTTATAATTATAGGGCTCTAATTTATTAGGTAGATAAAGTCACAGTCCCATTCGTGGCTTGTCATAGATGTCTGGACGTAAGAAAGCCTATCCCTACCCTATGCTTACCAGCATAGGGTAGGGATAGGCGTTACTGATGTGGAACCCTCAGAAGGACGCCAAAAACCAAAAAAAAGGATAGTTTTTTTTCTAATACCATCATATCACAATTAGCAAGGCTGCGGTACATTGTGCGTGCGAACCGTTTAGTTGACGGCCGGCATAGTTAGTCAGCGTGGATGATACTTATATTAAATTTAATAAATTGCAGGGAACCAATAATGCGCGGCCACTGGAGTCCATTTCAGAAAATTGCAAAGTGTAAAACTGAACCTATTGATGACGTAAGGAAAACTTTTCTGTACAGTATTAATACCTATAATCTGCCAAAAATACAGTTAGATGTTATTGTCTTGGTAAGTATATGTGTATGCTAGTATTTTTGTAACGTTACCATTGCAGGAGCCTTCAAAAGAGAAGTTAGTGGAAATCGGAACTCCTAAAACTATAAGCAGAGTTAACTTTGAACGTGAAGCGGGATTGCGGCAAAGTTACGAGTTCTACCTTCGGCAGAGTTCAGACGATTTTAGCGATAAGTTTCCATACGAACCTCCAGTTATAAGCAAGTCAATACACAGCGTGGTAGATATGCTCGAAGAAGATCCGTTTGAATATGAAATAGTCAATATTGATACTAATTTATTTGCCGTACCCGAGGCAATCGCACGCGACGATCTGTGAGTACATGAACTTGGCACGTACAACACATACAAACCTATATTGTTGTTTTCATTTGTGTGCCATATGTAATTAAATGCATGGGGTAATGTCCCATTTCAAAGGTACATTAAACATATTCTAGCGTGAATTTTTAACTGAATTCTTCTGTCAGGAAAAGGCTAGATAAGAAACAAACTAGGTAAATAGTTATAGCATGTTTTAATAACTATTTTAGAATTGAAATTGCTTTGGTGTAAGTAGTGAACGTGCTAACTTTCATTAACCGAGCATAGAAGTTAACAGTCGTGTTTTGAGGGGTATTTACCAAGCTTGTAACTAGAAAAAAAAATTATCAATATTAGAATTTCATTTTAGTAAAAGGTCTTTCATTTCTAGTTCGAACGAGATCATACCAGAACCAAGAAAATCTAGAATATCCCAAATTCAAAGAAATATAAACCGTAGGTCTTTCAAATTCTTACATTAATAAATTTTTTACTACCTTTTCTGCATTTTTATCAGTTTGTCTTAGCTTATCAGAAAGGGAATCTAAATAGGGACTAAATTAAGACTTTTCTTAGGAGCAATTTCTAATAAAAAGACTTCAACGCCGGAACCTTTCCACACGTACAAAGGTGATCCCGATGCTTTTATGATTGAATTATATGGGTTTCGGGAAGATATTGATGAGAGGTGATTATAATTTTGATATTTTCAAGGTTATTCGCGTTGATTTCATTAACTATGAAGTTCATCATTCGTTTTAGACATGGTTTCGACTTATTGGAAGGCGCTTTTGAAATAATGAAAAACTATAATTACTGCATTATTCGAGTGCCGTGTCACGAGAAAAGCTTTCCGCTTCTGCAAAACTTTTGCGTGAGTTATATATGTACAACTACTTGTACCTATTTTCTGATTATTAGAAAAGCATTCATTTTATCATTATTATTTGCAGTTTGTTCCAAGTAAATCGACTGTTTGCAGTAAATATGCTCTATACGTCGCTCACAGAAGTTCTGTTCTGGGGTATGTTTATAGCAATCTAAACGCTTAAATATAACACTCAAACCCCGCCAAACATAATCAGAACTTATAGCCTTTAAGAAATAGAAAACATAAAAAATATAACGTAGGTACCTACTTAGGTATTAAAATAAAAAATAGCAACAGCACTTAGGTCAACTTTTATCTACTATATCTATCTGTCACCGCTGGGATTCGAATCTTGGAATGACAGCAGGCAGGGTAACTGACTTCTCCGATTCAACTCGTGATTGAAGAACAGCGAGTTGTCTAATCTTACAGACAACCCCTAGTATGATACTAATAATAATATTCGGACGAAAGTAATCAATTAATGATAACTGTGGCTTGTTTATTCAGTAAACTGCGTGTTCGTCGAGCAGAAATTATGGATATACCACAAATAGCCCAGCTGCTGCAGAGTTTGGACGGAAAGGAAACCCTGTGGACCGTAGAAGAAACTATATTGAAGAGAAGTGAACTACAAGCATTTGTTTTCTTGAGCGGTGTGGCTCTAGTCGGCGTTGGTATTTTGGAGTAAGTGCCTTTTTTATTTGACAATAACGGTCATCAACTTCGGCTGAATCCGAAATTGCCAGATGACTTTTCATCCTGATCTGTTGACCCTTTTTCAAATGCAAAGCTGGCAAATATTTTTCCAGGCCTCCAGAACATATAGATTTTATACGTGCTAAATTAAACATGGACTCATACCATACGCACAAATATCATTTCACTGGAATGGGCACCAACGCTGGATTTTCCACAGTAAAAGCGGCTTTAGTGTATCCAGTTTTCGAACCGCATTTCCGTTTTTTTATCCGGGATATGATGCGACAGTCAGATGTTAAATCACTATTGTGGTTGACAGGATACAGGAATAAATGGGTAAATAATAAAAAATAATTATAGTGTATAGGTAATTTTGTGATAGTTTTCAATATTCTTACACAGTTATTTTAAGCGTCCTTTTTGTATATTTTGACTGACTGCTACCTCCGTCATTGTACTGAAGACTTTGACCGGTAGACACACTTGCCCCATAGATGCTTAAGCTTAATCTCAAACTTTCACATTTATAATATTAGTAGGATTGAGTTGTGGTTAGTTGTCAAAACGCTCGTGGTTATGGCTATATGAGTCGCTTATGTTAGTAAATAATCATTTTATTGAAAAAATAACTGTTCAATTTATTAGTGTGTTATGAAAATATCAATTAATAATGATTTCATTTTGTAGGTGATTCATAAAATAAATTCCTTAGCGCTTGCCATGATACCCCTTCTGCCAAGGAAGTTTGAACTAGAGTATGGTAATATCGAAGGACTGAATAGATTTCACAAACTAACGAATACCTTGTAAGACACTGTTTCCGTTCATTTAAGTACTTGCACAAACTTAGAATGATCATTTTTACACAAAATTACCCAAATTATTAATTCTGATACGGACATTGTTTAATTATAACCTGTAAGTACACAGATAATGTCCGATTTTGAATAAAATTTATACATAAAAAGAAAACTAGTAATTAAGAACGATAATTTGGGCATAGCATTTGAGATTTTATTCCAGAACCTTGTTTAGCACATGGTTTCTGAACAAGAAGTTAACCAGTGTACCGAGAGTGAATATTCACACACGGATTGTTATAGTGGGCTCCTCAAGAACGGCCATGTCTTTTATTAATAAACTGTTATTCAGGTAAGTAAGAATTACACAAAGATACACATTATACACGAAAGAGGAGGTAGAGTTCAGTTCATTTAAAACCCCAAGAAAGGTATGAAAGCATGATCTGCCTATCTTATGATATTCGATCCGATCTAAACTAGATTCTCTTCCCGTTCTTTTATCTACAAGGCCACGGATAGACAACTAGGTACATACCGAATCATTGAATACCCAAGAACATGAATGAACTTGTAAGTTCTTAATTTATTTTAATTATCTCCAGCGATTCTTCTTCATATCTGTTCTTCACAAACGTGACTCTCATATCAAGAAATGGTCTGCCTTACGTGCGCCACTGGAAAACTGGTCTGGACACGATGTTCCTGATACGACGGTCTAGCAGCGACAGATATTTGAAGAGTGTTCCATACACATACTACCTCAATGTTATACGGGGAGTTATGGTTGAGATCAATAAGTAAGATTTCTATTATGAAGAATACTTTGAAATTATATTTCACATTGCACCTTGTATTGCGGTTGGGATTCTTTGAAAATCTTTTGATGACAGTTGGGTGGGTGTGTCAGTGGATTATAATATTTCTCTAGTGTTTCGATCTAGCCGTTCTCGATGTCAGAGATCAACGACTGGCTAAAAACTTTCTACGTTCGTGCCTAACCCTCTTCATAAGACCCACTCGTACTCGCTCTACTGAGTGACAAAGGTCTTGCGAATGGATCCTTCACAATAATACGATTACGTATTAGTTTTTAGATTTATCGTAACCTATTAATGGCCTACTACGAACCAGTTGATTTTCAGAATGAAAATAATTTAATTTAAACCTTCTTATACATTACATCTTATAGGCGGAATGGAAGGCAAACCTAAAAGCTGGGCTTGTGCAGAACAATTCCATAAGGAAAAAATAAGCTTACAAATATTTTGATTGTTGGTACTAATAACTTTAGGCTAGGCTAGTAATCCATGGCAGACTAAGGCAAGGTTAGCTAAATCTACATCATTGAAGCAAGTTTAATTTAACTTTTAACAGGAAAGAAAAATACATCAAACTAGCAAACGAGTCGAGGTGCTACTACGATATGCTATTTCTATTAATAGGAAAGCAATATCAACATCCAGGTTATCTAAAAGCTGCTTTGGAAAGAGAGAGATCTTTAAGGTTAGATCTAAAATACTATATGTTCTTTTATGAGGATGGATCATATTTATTGTGAATGTTACTTTAGTACCTACATCAATTATATCAGTAATTAAAAAAACATTTCTTTAAGGTTAGATCTAAAATATGATATGTTCTTTTATGAGGATGGATCATATTTATTGTGAATGTTACTTTAGTACCTACATCAATTATATCAGTAATTAAAAAAACATTCGTTTCAGGGTTGGCACTTTCCGATACACTCGGCTGGACGACCCAGATCACCATGAGGAGCTGGATTGCGTTAGGGACACCCCTGACAATGTTTTCATTGTCACCGATAGGGCTGACGCTAACAAGGCGTTGAAATATGTTAACAACATAATCGCTTTTCAACATAATTGTAAGTGAAATACTTAGAGGTATTTATTAGAGTAAAATACCTCACCCTCTCCACATATCCGCACTGGAGCTGCTTGATGTAGTATGTTATGAGAGGGTACCCTACAGTGCGCTGCTAATGGGTTGTATTGTAGCTAAGGAAACTCACGCCGGGTTTTTGCATACATGCCTAAAGGGCGAAACGAGACTGCTAACTGGGTCGGTCGAGCCCTCGGTCAGGCTAAGTAGTAAGTATTATTGGATTTTCCTAACTGGTGAAAAATGGTTATACACCTCTGCCCAAACCTTTGCGGAAATGCGAGCGTGATGTTATATGTATGTTATGTTCTAGATACAATTATCGTGTACGGAGCCAGCATTCACGCATACTGCTGCTTAGCGACCCTGATAGATTTAAAAATTCCCGGAGAAAATATTGTATTTGTGGAACCATTCCCACCAAGGAATCCTGCTAAAACTAGAGTATCTCTATTCTGCAATGAATACGTACGTCTTTAAAAATACTAATAATAAATACCTTTATCTAACATACAACAAGCTTTTATCGTAATTTCTTATGTTATTCTTATTCTTACTTAAGGGATATTCTCTTCACACGAGAATTAAGACTAGGATACTAGGAGACTAGGATCTTAGGCTTTAAAAAAAATAAAAAAATAATATGGTTAATATACGGGTACCTAGTGTATAACTTTATTGCAGGTGGATAGTGCAGTTATAAAGATGCTAGAAACATTGAAAATCCGTGTGTTTCGTTCCTACTATTTTCACACTTGGACAACGAATTTCGACAAAATCGCAACACACGTGGAATTCCTTTCTTACTTCGAAAGGCAGCGTTTTGAGTGTAGTGCTTTTTTCTACTACGGTAAACGTAGTGTCGACGAGCAGGCCTTTATCGGTTCGTATGTCCTGGCGACATTATAATAAGGCTGTCTCTTTACAGTATGTCTTTATAGAAGTAGCTCTTTAGTCTTAGATACCTGCTGACATCACATGCACTGATTAATTTTATTTTTATCTGGATAATTCTTCTCCAGAATAACATTATTATCACCTGAGATGATGTGCATCCATTGATTTCTCAAGAAAATAAGAGTAACATTATAACTTCATAGAATTCAGTGTTTGCAAATGGCACATTTCTTTGACATTTGAACTAAGCAAATGGCGAGTAAATGACTAAGCAAAAGATGTCCCGGCACGGGTCTCCCCCACAGAGACTGCTGCGGGAGGTCTAGAGCATACTCTACCAATGCGGATTGGTGGAGAGTAGTAGTGTCCATGAAATTTTGTCGTTGCTTAACTCTTTCGATCACATTGAATCGAGGCGAGCCATTGGGCTATGGACTACTAAGCAAATAATGTTCCACTAAATTTAATCAGATTTAGTGTGCCGCTTTCAGAGCGTATAACATGTACCTATTTAACACCTCATATCGTTGTGTGCAGCTATTAACAAAAGTGGCATGGCGTACGACGGCGGGATAGTGATAGACCACGAGTTTCGCACGCGGGACCCTGCCATATACGCGGCAGGGCCAGCCACGCGCTACAACCGTCGCCTCTACGCCGACTCCAAAAGGCACAAGTACTACGACCCTACGGAAGTCGGCCACGTTGTAAGTGTACATAAAAGGTTTATCACCTTACAACCTTTATATGTGTTCACTTTGCTTATACGCTTGGTCAATGCAAATACTACTGTATTAATTACTTATAGTAGGAAACCATTTAAAATTTAACCTCACTGATATACAAAAGTGCATAAACACTTTAATTGATTTTGCAAAAATTTTAATAATACATATTTCATCTATTTCAATACATAATTTATTTATGATTTTTGATATTATATTATATTTATATTTATGATGCTTGGGATGATGCAAATGATGTACGAGTATGTTCAAATTTATTTCAGCTTGGGGCACAAATAAGAGATCAATTAGATCCTCTATTCACTGAAAAGAAAGATGCAACGAGTAAATCACTAAGATTCTCTCTTAATACATTAGAATCATTCTGTTCGAAAGATACAGGAGAATCTATGAATAGAAAAACATGGTGCGTATCGATTTAGTCAATCACTCATTACGGTGGGTTGTGGGCATGTTTTGGGCGTTGTGGGTTGTAGAATTTACAGAGTCACTGATGACGGCAAAGTTTGTTTAAGAAATACCCTTAACATTAATATTTATCACTTATATATATTCCGTAGAAATTGTAAATGTCTAGGTTTGCCTGTTAATGTTATTCCATATAGATAGTTTCATCAGTCCCATCGTTATAGATAGTTTTATTAGCTAAGCTTATATTATGTTATGAACAGGTACATATGACACATTTAAATCAAACTGCTCACAACATAGTACAAAAGAATCTTTAATCATTTAATTTCTAGATTTAATGACTATTTTTTTTTAGTGAAAGTGATGTCTACAAGCTACCGGAATTCAAGAAACCAAAAGTAACGTACTGTATGCTACCCGGAGGCTTACAGTACCTAGAGATAAGGCCACCAGCATTAAAGAGCCCTCACCATTACGTTCAGTCTTTGGCCTACCACGTTAGTGTCACACATTTTTAATTCATTTTACAAGTAGGTATCTACATTTTAAAAGCTACGGCCTCGGGCATCATGTGCATGGAGTGTTATCTGTTTGTACGAGTGTTTAAAGAATTGTAGATATTTTATTTTTATTTTTTATTTTATTTAAATCTTAAAGGTAACAAAAGGCACACATAATGCCATTTTCTTCCAGTTAGCCTCAGGTGTTGGTGATGCTATGGCAGGTAAATAAAGATAAAAAACAACATTTAGTGTTAGTCTGGTTCAATAAAAGCATACCATTGCTTAGTAACTGAAACTCCCTATGATTATGTCGTGTATCCAGGAAGCCTTGTAAAAATTTCTTCCTGTTCCTATATATTTTGAGATGTTAATACTACCTAATACTTACAGGTTTAATCAAGTAGGCAAAAATTAGAAGTCCCAAATACTGAATCCCTACATCTAGTTTCCTTATAAAAAGTTAAAATAGTCGATACTGGAATGTCTAATTGAATTTCGCTCAAGTGTCATAGAAAACTTAACATTTTCAGGGGTTCGTTATGGAAACATTCAAAACCGGATATTTCAAGTTGCATCTCACTAAAGACTTCATTGTAGACGGAATAACATGTCTGACGTCTGAAAAAGAGTGTCTGGAAATTTTCATAAACTTATATGGACTATCTGCTGTTGTTCTGAACAATGTTCATCTGCGTTTTACTGTAAGACTGAATTTTGTTTTGTAGGTACCTGGTTCTTATGTAATTGTTTGTAATTGGGATCTAAATTGCTAGCACCTATCTCTATCTATATCACAAGGTCTATTAAAAGTATTATTTTACAGTCTAAAGTTTTCGTTTAAAAAAGTTGCCGAAGATAGAAATGCAACACGATTGCATTGCTGTTTTAATTGTTTGTGTAGTGATATTAAAATCTCCTTGTTAAAGTCTTTGTTAACATAAAATAAATATAATAATTAATTTCGATGATGATTTGATTTTCAGGCAAAGAAATTAGACGACTTTTATGAATTCTTCCGGGCTCCTTGGGCTGTATTTTTATATCATGACCAGACGGAGGAGCTGTTTGCGATGGTCAAGGAACTTCTACCAAAGGTTAAATATCAAAGTTGAATTAAATTAGAATTGTTTCTCCATTTTGGAACTGGGCCCCAACTCAATTTTCCATGTTAGGCCAGCTCAGTTAAGATTCAGATATCATGTTACCAAAAGTGCCTGATCTATTCTGATCACTGACTTGCCAAACATAGTGCGAGGGTCATTTCATTGTAGGTACTTGTAACTAATGCTAGTGCTAAAACCATAAAACACAGAGATAATAAAAACCATTGACCCTTTCATCATCATTGATCCTTTAATCACTATCAATTTAAATCAGCGCAATATTTAGCTTAATTTTTTTGGTACTTGGTCCTGCACTACATGCTACATACGTACTGTAAATAATGGTAGGTACTAATCTAATTTACAGGGACAACCACAAGGAGACACCTTAAGGGATGGTCTACAATCAGTAGCGAGAAAGCTGAAGAAAACGGTAATTTTGCACTTACTACCTTTCCTTTTCATTACAGTTTTGAGAATAGACAAAACTATCTATGACCATGTGGTGACCTTATAAATTGATCCACTACACACGTAAAATACACACATAAATTTATATTGTTTCCAATACAGCCATTAAAAATCGACGTACTTTCATTTGTAGGATTCATTCACAGCTGACACGAAGCTTCTGATCCGTTCTAAGTTTGAAAAGTCGCCTCATATCGCAGCCATAACGGACTATGTCCTCGAGTGGCTGTCTGAAAACGACGTAGTCTTACCAATGTACTTCCTACCGACAAGCTCCAATAAATACATGCATGATGTCAACCGAAACCCAGCATTTAGGAAGAGGAAGAGAACATTATCTAAACTGCTAACGGCTATTTATTGATTTCTTTATTTGGTTAGATATGTATTTATCAGTACTTGTGTGATTAAAAAATTGTTAAAAAATTTAAGTTTTTTACGTTATTAGTATGTCGCTGTCAAAAGCTTGTTTGTACTTAACTGGGCTAAATATATTGGTCACAGTAGGTACACACAGTGCACAGTTTACGCTAAGGTTTTGTTAGGTTATTACTTGGTCTTGTACTTTAATAATAACTTGAATAATAGTTCTTAACCGATTAGCTAAATACCTACTTTTCATAATGAATCTAAAGTCGCGTTTAGTTATTATATGAGAAGAATATAATATACCAAATATTTTCCGAAACAAAAGGCTTTACCACTGGGTGTGCCTATTTGTGGTAGGTCACAGAGTACCTTTATTGGTAGGTACAGACAAGTGCGTATTAATATATCTCAGCCATTTAGCGAAGGCCTATAGGCATAGTGGACAAAGTTGAAGGATGGATGGATCTGAGGGACTTGAGCACTACAGCAAGCAGGCGGACAGACAATACATTGTGGGATGGCACTCTATAGACCGACAATTTTATTTTGTTCAAAATATTGCTTAGTAGAAAGTAAACTATTACTTTCTATAAATATTCTTGCTTTTTAATTTAATGTTGTGTAAGATTTTACAGAAATTTGTTTATTTACTAGCATCAAAAAACCACACTTGCTATGGCACGGCGGTAGACAGATTATATAGGATTATAAACTTTTAATAGTTACCTATCTAAATCGCAACCTTCTTGAAACGTACCTAGTGAACGTCAAAATGTACTCTGCATTTTACATACATAAGGTGAACGTTTGTCACTTTGACTATGAAGCTGACACAATATTATGCCAATAGAGTAATGATAAATCTATGATTATGCCTCTTTTATGACAGTTTTGAAATAAATCAGTATTTATTTGCTATTTATTTATTTATAAATTAACAACACAATCAATAATGGCCCAACCAAAAGCCTGCAAGCCGTTGGTATTGAACGAGCTGTTGATACAGAATGTGAACTCGTGGGGTAACGTGCAGTACAACTTTCCCTTGCGACTGTCCAACAATGAGACGAGGACTGGGACCAGTATAGCCCTGAGGCACATCCCTGCTATACCACATAGCTTAGACTGCGTTAGTATCGACATCAAAATCTAAATAATACTCCATTATCATACTTTCCACTTACATTTATGCTATACACCTATTGTGTAAAATAAAAGACAATAATACCCAAATCTTTATGACATAGGTCATGTAGGTACAAGGTACCTCATTATTTTTAGTAACTAATTCAGAACGAAATTGAATCACTGGTTTCTAGTCATAATTATTATTTTATCAATGCTACTTCGCTATTTAACGGTGACGGTAACTGTACTAAATAGACTAAACATAAATTATTTTAAACACAATCAAAATTTCTTTAAAATACTCCCACATTGATTATTATTACTTTACAGTTTTTTAGTAAACAGTAATCAGTCGTCGTTGATATAAAAACAAATTCACGTCTATTATTACTACGTCACCCAAGTAAATAGCTGTAGGTACCTATACCTAGGTAGTAGAATTTTGTAAACTATTTGAAATAAGATAAAAAGCTACTAAAATCACTAGTTTCAAAACTGGTGAAGTAACTTGTACCCCGCGACGTAACGTTACGTTACGTTTAATGAATATCGAATCGACTCACCTATAGCAGGGTTAGCAATTATGATGAACGCATGGAAGTTTTCTCAAATTCCTACCTATCTTCACTTCTTCACTTTGCAGATTATCTTGTAGAATATGTGTAGTCTTGTAAGATAATTAGGATGATAGAAAATGTCTTTAATTTTCTAGAAAATCGATGACCCTCTCCCGGAACGTGTGACCGGCCGCGATATGGTGGTGGAGAAGGAGTCGTACAAGACTACCACGGGGGAGTATTGCGTGAAGCCTAACCCCAACAAGGCTATGGAGCGGGCTGATTGCGGAATCAACTGCCGCAGAGTCATATTCATGACTGGAGTGGAGAAGCGTGTAAGCATTTCTAGATTATACGTACTTTCTTTTTTCTATCGTCGGCATCATTACAAACATATCTTGGGATCACTGTAGAACAGGGACTAGCGGACTAGGGGATCACTGTAGAACAGGGACTAGGGGATCACTGTAGAACAGGGACTAGGGGACTAGGGGATCACTGTAGAACAGGGACTAGGGGACTAGGGGATCACTGTAGAACAGGGACTAGGTACTCACATAAATAGATACAGTTGGTCTAGTTGTCGCAAGCGCGACTGCGGGTCGGGCGACAACTATTGGGTTTTTCTAACTTGAAATGTGCGGTAGCGGCTCGGAATCTGGATTTATGCCCGGTGTATGCAATAGGCTCAGCACCTATTACATGGGACCTAAATATAACTGGTGAAAACTGGGTGTACACACCTCAGCCTACCCTTTCGAGAAAATAATGGTGTGATGTAATTTTTTTTAGTTCCCTTTTTATATAAATTGTAAAGGAACGTTATTTAGTGACTTAGGCTACTGTAGGCTTATTTATTTATCTTAATTAAAAAAGTAATTGTTCCTAACAATAGGCATAATGCTGAGCAGGGTCCCTTTAGTGGTTTGTATTAAATTATTAATCGCTTGATACTTACCATGTATCTAAAAAACAAAATGATCTGTGCACAGACACACCGAGTAATTGATCGAGGTTACAAAAAAATTATAAAATATGCAGTGTATTATTAATTAAGAAAAAATAAATTTCCATTTCTGTTTAAATGGGAACTATGATTTTTTACGCTTAAAGCGTACCTAATTATTCATCTCACATTAAAACTGCTTACATAATATACTCGTTTCAATATTATGGTAGGTATGTACGTACAAAATAGGGAAGACTGTATCACCATTATGTAGTGACAATATTATAGGGGTTAGATGAGTGCTACCTACCTACTGACATATATAAGATTATGTTTTATGACGAGGCCTAACCTAATGGATATTGAAACTCACCTGTACAGTTACTACAACACTAGTTACAGACGATAGAAATTTGAATTAACAAAAAAAGTTGTGATATATAATAGATGAATGATTATCGTGATTATGATTACCCTGAGGGTAAAGTATTTCTTAATGGAATAGAATAGAGGGTAAGGTAATACCCTCTATTCCATTGAATACAACACATTTATTTTATGAAGGGGACGGCGCGTACGCAGTTTTGCCTAGGTATTCATTCACTTGAAAGAGCGCTCCGTAATCATTCATTCCGGTTAAGGAACTAGTTCACTCTAATCATTCTATTAG
>DWTT01000251.1:0-17839 GCA_018250895.1 Carterocephalus mandan | reverse complement strand
GTCAGTCAGTCAGTCAGTCAGTCAGTCAGTCAGTCAGTCAGTCAGTCAGTCACCTTCTCCTTTTATATATATAAGATATTGAGTAATAAATATATTACTAACTCTTTAACGGATCTACGCTTTTTTGTAAATGTGCTTCTGGATTATTCTATTTGTTAAAAAGAAAAGGACTACTGAATGGTGGAAGTAAATCTATGGTTACAGTACATTCATATTTGTATCGGCGCCCTATGTTCTTGTGTTGTATACAAATATGAATGTACTGTAAAAGACGGCAAAGCACTATTTAAATTTACTTCTTCAGCTTCTAGCTTCAGCTAGTAAATTTAAATAGTGCTTTGCCGTCTTTTACTTTGTATGGTTTAAAAATATTATAAATCTGGTTATTCTTTTCAGTTGACTACTTGTGCGGACGAGTTATTGGTTTTTCCTTTTCGAACATTTAAATTGATTCCCAGTTAAATACACGGCTGCCGTGGAATGTTTTGCTTTTTTAATTAAAATTAATATCACGGTAAAAAGTAGGTACAGTTACTATTTATTGTATCCCTTGGAATGCAAATATTTTTTGCAGTTTTATAAGACGAATGTTTAAAAATAGCTAAAATAAATTCACACAAGCGTAGTATTAAAATGAAAAAGATTCGCGGGCTAATTAATTATTATTATTAATGCGTAAAATGAGTGAGACTGCTGTTCCGAGTAGAGCATGTTGAGTTCTGTCAAGTCCTATTAAGATAGTTAGTTACTATTGATTCTAGGAACTTCGCGCTGTTAGCAGAGAGTTGAGTCGTAGTAGAATTGGTTGAGTTCTATTAAGTTATTACTTTCTACTGGAAATATAAAAATACCATTGCAGTACTAGCAGGTAAAGTGTGTACCCGAGTGTGAATTTGAATTGAGTTGTTAGGTTATTATTAAATGCAGAGTTGAATCATAATGGCGCAATCGGTAGTGACCCGCCTAATAGGCCAGGTGTCCTCGGTTCGAATCCCACTCAGGACAAACGTTCGTGAGACGAACACTTGTGTTTGTTCTGTGTCTGGATGTTAATTATTATCAATTCTAGTACTATGTATTTAAAATATATATTATGTATGTATATCAGTCTCTGACACACATTGTACAGGCTCGCATATAGTTTCGAATCCAAAGAATGTCCATAATATTTATATGATTCAATGACTCTCGCGGGGGTGATCAAAGCCTCTTATTAAAAATCCCATGTCAACATCTTCGCTCGCCAGCCTACGAGTAACTATGCGAATTGTTAAGTCAGGTAAACCTAATTAGCCTTCGCAGGAACTATGCACTTAAACTGCACTTTGCGCCCCTAACGCAATTAACGGGACTTCGGCTGACGCGAGCGACAGCCTATAACGGATTATAAAGCGACGGTTTAATGGACTAGGGATCCCAATGGCCAGCGTGGCAATACGTGCGACACGATAGGCTAGTTGTGTTAAATATACATTTTATTGTTTACGTATAGTATTTTTGTATTGCTGCGTAATATTATTATCTATTTGAAGGCAGGGGGTGTGGGTTAAGCCCATAAGCCAATGCGACCCAAAAGATCTATTTTAGGTAATAGGCATGATGACAGTATTAAAAAAATAAAGTATAAATGGTTTTATAGGAACAAGTATGCTGAATAATTCCTATAAAATGGTCAAGTTTTAATAAAAACATTAAGATTAATCAGATTTTCATTAAAATAAACGTATAAAATACAGGAATCGACCATCTTGACTGTAACGCCAATCAGAGCGGATGACGTCACGGTTAAGTGAAAATTCACCTGTCACTTGGGTATTTATAAGTAAATACAGAAGCATCTTAAGTTAAAATATCTAGGCGTGACGTCAAAGCTGACGCCATGACACCTACCTACGAGCGTTTTCGCCAAAATTTTAAAGTAGATAGGAAAAAGTGCAATAATTTGCGTTAAAACTCAATTTCTTGCTGAAATAATGGTTTTTTCGAAATATTGGACGTGTACTACATTACAGAAGGCAATTTCAAAATCTGTCATCATGCCTATTGTTGCTCAAATAGTTTTATATGATTTTTTATCTCCGATATTTATAAATTTTTTATTTAATTTATATTTGCGTAAATAATTTTATTGTCTATGCAGAATATTATTCTTTGGGCCTCAGTTGCCTGACAAAAAAAAGGTATTTTGTATTTGACTTTGCCTTTGCCATCAAAAATGGAAGGTCTTACAAAGGTCCACTCCCATTTATTTATCCTAATGTTATTATTAATTGCAGGAAGGGGGTGTGGTCCAGAATGCCCATAATAAGCCACTGCGACTTAAATAGATCTATTGTAGCTTATCCCTCCTCTCGGAATGGAGGGGGTTGTATATCACGCTGGCTAATGTTTGGCAGCCTACTTAACATGCTTTCGATTTTTTATTTATTCATTATTATTATTTATTTAAGTACATATAATTATATCTTCTTGGAATGGGTAAGGCCCTTATTTTTTTTTAATAGTATTACCTTTTGGTCATTACTCTATGGTAATACCTACCTTACTAAGTGCTATCACGTGCTATTGAGAAAATTTTATACAACTTTCAGGCTTGCAGGTTTTTCTTGACTGTTACAGCGGGTGAACTATAATTTCTTAAAATGCATACACTGCACTTTTTACACTGTATATTGCCAGACTCAGGGATCACGCAACCTAGATCGATAAGGTCCTTCAACCTACATACTACCAGGTAGTTAAACGAATCGTAGTGAACAGAGCCGCGGTTTTCAATGAGGCATAACAAGCTCATGCGGACGGTTACAGTACTAGCGAGATTACTTTTATTATAGTTAGATTCCGATAGGATCAACAAACATTTTGTGAGTAATCCTAGAATTAATCCTAGAGTATTTTCACCTTTTTAAATAAAGCAAATAGATTTTCTAAATTTTTATTGTGGGCTGATAACCTGTGGGGAAGAAAAGTCCTCGAATTGAGACCTGGACTTCGAAACAGGAGCACAGGTCGCCCCTCGTCAAGGTGGACGGACGGGATACAAAGGGGTCGGCAGAGGGGATAATTCACCCACTTTATAACAACCTTTTTATTTTTCGGGATGAATAGTATGTTTGATCCGTTTCAGGGTTTCATTGCATGTTTACACCAAGGTTCATTCAGAAATTGGTTCGAAAGATTTTGACAGACAGATAGACAATAAATTAAAAAAAAAAACGATAGTTTCTTTCAAGATTTATTCAATGTACAGACGCAGTATATTATATGTAGTTCTGTCGTTAAGTTAACCAACCTTCAGATTTAGTGATAGCTCAGTGGCTGGAATTCGACCTCGCCAGATTCCAGATACAAATCCCAGTATTAGGACGGTAAGATATTATATCGATACTAAAATGAAAATTCGTATGCTTTAACGGTGAAAGATTTAATTGCGAGTAGATTGTACTAGTATTGGGTAACTGAGAGTTCTTCCTATTGTGGAATGTACATCCAGCCAATACACACTTGGTGGAATATGGCCTGGACAGCCTGTGCAGCCGTAGATATAGTGTGGATGAGCCACTATAGATTTAGCTATCCCTCATGACTATATCTTCAAATTCTGTCGAGTTCAAGTAAACACAGCGTGTGCTTTCACTAATATTGCTGTGATTGAAGCGATTTAATCCTGCCAAGTTTTGATGGTGCTGGTATCTAACATTAAGCTTTGGTAAGCTTTTCATCGGCTTTAGGTAAGCTTTTCACCGTTGCATTCGAAGATGTGTTTAATCTGATAGAGTGGATACGTCGCGGCATCAACATCAATACGATATAGTGATCTTTGGGACAATTATATAAATATCTGTGCCGGCTGGTATTCAAACTCTACCGGGGAGTTGTCATCGATCATGTCTAATGGTCATGTCAAACCGATTGTGGTTAATGGCTCTGCTCTCAAAGTTGTTGCCGAGTAGGTACGATTACCTGGGACAGGTATCTACCTTAGGTAAGTCCAACGTCGGCAATGAGGGCACTTGAAAAATCAAGGTTATCAATATTGACATCGAAACAACAAATATTAAAACGCACATAACATAGAAAAGTCATTGCTACTTGCTGCTCTTTGAACCTGGATCCGTCGAGACGAGTTCGAAGGCCACCACAGCCACGTCTACACATCTTCGTGTTGTATTATTAAATTGTATGTATGTTAAACATGTTAATAAATCATATATATAAAATATTAGACCCATTGGCGCAATCGGTAGTGACCCTGTCTGTTGCGCCAGGGGTCGTGGGTTCGAATCCCACTCAGGACAAATATTCGAGTGACGAGCCCTTCTTCTGGGCCGGCGACGTATTGGCGACTCATATGATGTCGCACATGATCTTAAGTGACGGTGACTACTAACCATCAGGTCTACATGTTCTATAAATATTCAGTCAACGTAAAAAGCATAGAGTTAGTCCGTAATAGTCAACCAGTGGTGGAGGTTCATCGTCAAAGTAGTCGCCTCTCGTTCCTTTTGTCGTTCTCCGACGCAGCGGACAAAGGCAGTAATGTAACCGACAGTATCCATGGCGAGTCCGCCGGACGCCAGACAGCCTTGTTCGGAGCCCCTTGTTGCCATCCAACAACAATTGGGGGTAAGCCTAGCGTGGAAAAGGTTACGAAAGACGAACAATGCGACGCTTTGTCCGACGTCATAATATTATTCAATTAACACCATTCCGTCCAACGCCAGACATTTAAAATTGTATAGTTTAGATTTAGACAGTAAAGAACTCAGTCTTTGGACTTTTTTAATGAATTCAAGATGGTAAACTTGTTCGCAGCACCACCTATCCGTTGCCGCCCATGACAATTGTGACCGACTTTGAATAAATCTCTTTTTTTTATCTTTATTTTTTTTAAAGGGATTTTATCATTTATTCCTGTGTTATATATTGTAGGTACCTATTTCCTAATTAAAGTGTATACATAAATTATTAAATAAATAAATAGGGGTTGGGGTGGTTAATAAATTTAATAGTAGGTACCTATAAGTTAATAATAGCCTTAGTTGGTAAGTTCGTTAGTAGTTATGAGGACTGTTGTAGGGATACTCACTATCACTTAAAATAAATTGATGGTATTGATAGTCCAGCTAGTAATTGCTAGCGTGGTCAACTAATTCACTGTCCTTCTCATTCTGAGAGTAATCCAAAAGGATATCTCATCTAATCTCATAATATTGAATCATACAAGAAGTAAGTAGTTAGCTGGGAACAGACTCGTTTTATCAAAGCCGTTTTAGGTCAAACACATGCCCGGTCCCTATAATAGTCGGAATGAAGCTTTCATAACTTTATTTTTAAAGAACTGGGTTCGATTCCCGGTTCGGGCAAACTTGGAATACCGAGTGTAGTTCGGACGTTGGAATTGTGCCTAGCCATAAACACACCTCCGCCCTCTCCTTTGGATAAGTACAACTTTATACTATATGATTCTATTGCGAAGCAGACAAGGAAACAAAGTTAGTGTTTGCGTTGAATATCTGGTAAGCTAAGCATAGTCTGGGAGTAAATTGAATATTTTAGATCCAGTAAAGAAGCATGCATCATACCGATAAAATGTAAATTAACGAAGCGCGAAGTGAGCGAACTTAATCCGGGCTGAAGCGTGAGAAACTTCAGGCGGCTGTATAACGAGATAGTGGCAGTTACAGCGATAACAATTAGGTGGTAAAACCTATATATCTATAACCTGTATACCTACCACGCCCGGGATTTACTATTATCATACCTAACTGCTGTCTTCTTCTGGCCAGTAGTCCACCTAGTTGGAGGGTGGCCTATGCTCCGTTTCCCGAGTCGTGGTCATCCCTGGTCGTCAACTCGAAAACCTCCTATAGCCGATGGATAAGAATATCCATCGGTTATCGGTCCTGCCAGCAACGTGGTCTGCCCATTGCTATTTCAGCTTGCTAACTCAATTAATCTTCAACTTCAATTATATTTGTATAAAATATATTGATATACCCAGTTACTCTCAAATTGAAACGAATCTAACGACGCCTCTAAAGCGTACACTCGAAAAACATAACCTAAAAAGTTAGACACCAAAAGGAATTTCCACAGAACCTTTAAAAAAGAGGTTTTCCTAAGTCTTTCTTCGAGTGCATTATATATCTACGAACCTTTAGATTGAGATTCTTAATTTTTTTACAAAGTGCATGTTGTTAAAGTTTCTACCAGGACAAATAATAAAAGAATTCAATAAATCTGTAGCTAGAAATAGGTGATATTATTATGTCGTTACGGCTAAGCGGCTACGAGAAACGAGTAACAGCCAATTATGTAGATTCCTCACCAGCTACACGTTGCAATAGTTACCAATCCTAGTGCTGTTAATCAGTATTAAAATGTGAGTTTTTAAAGTTTGTCCGGTACAGTTTATAATTTTATCGAGTCTCGAAGTTTTAATTTCAATTTACGCTGTTCTATGTAAATAGCTTTTAGAATGGAAAATATTACGAGTATGTATGAATATACTAGTGACCCGTCCCAGCTTCGCAAGGTTGTAGAGCGTGTTTAACGTAGGTATTTATACAACATTGTATAAAAAGAAGTACTTTATACAATGTTGTTTTTTGATTACAAAACACAAACATATTTTTGTTAGATGGTACACGCCAAAGGGCGACATAAAGTTGTACATGTAAAAAACACATTTAAACTGAGATAGGGTGCGGCCCGCAGCGCAGTGTACCGACCGGCCGCTTTACTGAGAGCGATTAATTCAATTTGTTATTTTCTTCTAAATAATTTACTTTTATCATATACTGTAAAGAGTAATTTTACATCATTCTACATTTAATTGTACTAGAGTATGCTCTAGACCTCTCGCAGATTTGTCTGTGGGGGATACCCGTAGCTAGCACGTGGGACTTCTATGGGTTGCAGCCCCTATTTGAGGGTTGCAGACCCTATTTGAGCCTTGTTTGAAGTTAGTCTCAGTCTAGTCTAAGTTATCGTGGAAGGCAGCGAATGAGTGGTGCTGCAAGCTTCATATATCCATAAAAAAGATTAAATTGTCTGGCACTACGTCAACAGGATGGTGCTGACACTAATTCTGAACTTGATTACACTGTAACAAATTATAAGATTATGATGCAACTTAGCACAGAAGCAGACAATATCCTGCTCCAATGCGGATTGTTGGAGCATGTTTAGTGCCCCATTTTTTTCGGGGGCTTCCCACCTTCTTAACACGAATCCTTTACTTTTTTACTGAGGATCGGAACGAAATATTTTCTTTCAGAAAGATCGTTTAAATTTTCCGATTATATATATTTGTTAAAGTTACACTATGGTTCGCAGATAAAATTACGAGGTATATTTGATGGAGTTCAGTTTCAAAATAAGTAAGTAAGGTGAGATTAATTTTGTCTCATACATACCGTTGGCGTTATTAAGAGTTCCTTTGTTTTTAAGGATTCATTGGTCATTGACATTACTTAAAGTATCTGAACTTGGTAAGACTGAATTTAAGATTTATAATGGAGACGTGAATGCCTCGGCGCAACATTTTAAACTTAAATACTTGTGACCAGTGACCAAGCGCACAGTTACGAGTATAGAGCACATTTCTGAATACTTTGATTTCTGTAGCAGATAAGTTATGACATATGCGTAGGTATATACCCTCAGAGCAACACATACGGTTTAGGCGGCCCAAGTGATAATTTGCTACCCAAAGATAAGATAAGATAAGTTAATAATATAAGAAAAGATAAGATTACTGAACGCAGCCATTGAAGCTTGACCTTGTCCTGGAGTTCTTATTTATTAACCGTGAAGAGGGGGAAGCACTACGTTTCTATATCAAACAAATATATTGTCGAAACGTCAGCAGATACAGTTCGTCCTAAGTTTTAAATTTCACAACGAATTGCGCAGCGGACATGTGGCACATTTTAGAGTTGACAAACTGTAGTTCATAAATTGTGTTTGTATTGTGCCGAAGTTCTGCACTGCAGTGTCTCAGCCAATTTCGAGTCAAAAACAATAAAATTTCCTATTTTAAGATCAAGAGAACTTTGAAGAAAATTAACAATGCAGTCTGATGGTTGTCTTAAGTTAGCGCGGAATCCTCTTAAGTGATCAATGCATGTCATACTAGGATCTATTCATCGAGTTTCTGTATTAACATATTCCACGTCACTCTTATTTTACTCTATTGATTATTCTGCATTTAATTTTTTTTGTAATATGTACCTTCATCAAGTACTTTACTTAACATACGCATACATATAATTTTTTTTTTCCACTATTCATATATATGAGTACAACACTACCTAATTTATAGCTTTGAAGACTATTTATAGATTTAAAAGAATTATACAATAGGTATTATTTTAAATTTCTTTCTTCTTCTTTTAAACTTATGTCTTCTACGTCAATTTTTTCAGAACCTGGCTCTATTTTTTACTTTTATGATTTCGAAGGGTATATTTATTTAATGTACCTACGAGCAAAGTTTTCTGCCATTCCGTTCAGTATTCTTATGTTGTTTCGCGTTTCGTGCTTGTTCTTGCAAAGTATGAGGAATGTTTATTTATGTCAAATGTTGTTGAACAGTATCCTTTTAAATGCATGCCTACAATTTTCGTGGTGATTTTAATTTATTATAATTTTATTTAATTTGCATTATTATCTTTAATTTTTTTTGAATTCACGATTTACTGTTACACTTATTTATATAAAAGTACACTCGGTTACAAACGGCGGACATCTGTATGCAGGTGGCGAAAATACAAGTACATTAACCCTCTGTTGGGCACGGGTCTCCTCTCAGATTGGGAGGGATAAGGCTTTAGTCCACCAAGCTAGCCAAGTGTGGATTGGCAGATTTCGCATGCCTTCGAGAACATTATGAAGAACTCTCAGGCATGCAGTATTCCTTACGAAAAGTCATTGGGTACGTGCCGCTTGGGTTTGAACGCGGACCGCTCGAGTTAGTTGCTAACCCAGTGTCAAAACTTCTCAAGCTACCCAAATGATAAGGTTTAGTGACTGTTTTCATCATAAAGAACAACCGGGACCGACGGCATATCGTGCCCTCCGAAGCACGGCAGCACCTATGTAATTTTGCCACAATTCGACCGCGCCCGTCGTTGCTTCACTCTGCCGATCTCATTGAATCAATGCGAACCGTCGGGCTATGGACGATACAATGATTTTTCAGTTTAATGAAATTAAAAAAAAAATGTAACACCCCACGTTAACATACATTTTTTGGAGATAAAAAATATTCATTTGGACACTGTCCGCCACAGATTTAAATTGATCCGAACAGATTTTGGCAACAACAACTAACAGGGAATTTATTAGTAATAGGCTTTGGACAATATTCCTAGATCGAGCTTGTCACAGGATTCGTGTTTCCGGAATAAAAAGTTCCGAACTACACGTTGTGACAGTTGTGACAGAAGAGTGTGTCTGTTTATTTTCTGTATACTTTTTATTGTTTGTATTCTGTGGTCAATATTTTATCTTTTTGTTTCTATGTTGATTGATGTTGCATGTATAATAAATTGAGTATGTTTTAGTATGCGGCTCCAATTTCTTCGGGTGCAGTCCGATCTTCCGTGAACGAAGTTAAATATGGAACCTATGATGTGTTCTGTAAAACCACCGGCCAGTACCATTGCCTTGCATGCATTGCATTGCATGGAGTAATATTGCCATGGAGTAAATTTGTTGTGTTTGTTAAGAAAGAGAAACTAAAATTACTGGACTATTACTAATCCCAATCAACAGAGATAACTATCACTAACAGCCCTTCCCCAGTCATAATACCTTCTAATAACTGACAAACATATCTTCTCATTAACATACATACGCACATACACATACACATTAATACCTATACATACACGCCTGTATTGCCCTGAAGAGTTCACCAGTTATGTTTAAGTCCCATGTATCTAATAGGTGGTGAGCTTATTGGTACCGGGCACAACTCCAGACTCCAAGCTGATACCGGGAATTTCAAATTAGAAAAATCTAATAGTTACTGCCCGACATGGGGATTGAACCCAAGACATATAGCTTTCCAGTCGCGCTTGCGACCACTAGACCACCGCGATCACCCTCTGTTAACTGGGCTAACCATCCCAGTCATTATTTGAGTCTAGTTCTTATTCGTTCAAGTCGTCACGGAGAGTAGAGGATGGGTGGTGCTGCATCTTGCATCCTTAAAAAAAATTGAACTAGTAGTAAAGCTACCATTATTTTGAAAAACTGCGACTTCTACCACTAGTTCTATTTCTCATGTCTGTAAAATGCGTGCCCTTCCGAATTGTTTAACAAATATCTGAGATATATCTAAGCTGAGAAGTATAGCGTAGCGTACGCGAGCGTCGATTCAATGTGATCGAAAGAGTTAAGCAACGACGGGCGCGGTCGGTTTGTGGATGGTGACCGCTAGTTGCAAAATTTCATGGACAATAATGGACAATGGAAAAGCCGTGGGTCCCTATTGTTTTCAATGCTGGAAACAGTCGCTAAGCCTGGTCGAACACCTTCAGGTGGCTTGAGAACATTCGACATTGGGTTGGCCACTAACCCCTCCACCAATCCGCATTGGAGTATGCTCTAGACCTCCTGCAGCAGTGTCGGTGGGGGAAACCCGTGCCCAGACAGAGAACTATTTATTGATATGTTAAAGATTTTAATAACTGACTGCAAATGTACCGCATGTCCATAGTATCTTGTATCCATAAAAATACATATTTTAATAATCGAGGTTTTTAAAAGCCCGTCACGTAATAAAATGTTCATTCGTTGGCTTTCTCGTAAAGAGTGAAGTATAGTAGACATCCAACTGACGTTAAGTGTCACTAACTACGAGTACTAAAGCCACTTCGACACTTCAGCGCGAGTGACGCTCAACCACTTTGGTCCTGTCATACTGCCGGCGAGGTTGCGAGAAGCGAATACAATATATTGTTTACAATGTAGACAGTTTAACGAAGTTCATAGCTGACTCGCATCGATCGTTAGTGACCGACTGAGTTAGTCGCGGTCGCGATGTGGATGGGTGACCGGTAATGGCAAATCTTTGGGGGCACTTCCATACTTTGGAAGACACGATGTACCATAGGCTCCGCTTGCTCGCAAAAGCGAAACAATTATTAAGCCTTGTCGAAGGTCTTCTGGTGGTTTGAACATTCGATACTTGATTCGCCACAGGTCCTCTCTTCGTCTTGTTCTACTTTCCCCTCTCTTGCGCGCGTAACGGTCCGATGAGTCCACAGATCACCCCCGAGTCAATCTCGACCCCAAGATTGTCAGTAGACTGTGGTCATATTAGCTCCCTAGGGGGTGGCTGTCTGTCAGGAAAATGTGCGCATGGCGGGATTATGACATGTAGACTTAGGTGGAGATCAGTACAAGCGAATGAAAGTGAAGTCTTATTCTCGTTCCTCGCTTGCGGTGACGAAGATACCTAATCAAAGACTGTAAAGTACCTACCAATCTTTGGTCCGCAATCAAAACTTGAATAAAACTCAACGGCTAGACTCAGTAAAAAGAGTGTGATAAAATTAATAATTTAATTCAAATGACTATGCCGTAAACGTTTTATTAATCCAGTTAATACGATAACTTAATTCTTAATGAGAACATGTACGTGCTATATATGGTTATATTATTATGTAGGTAACATAATATAACCTTTGATCATATTGTTGATAAATAAAACACCACTTCAAGATTAAGAACAAAATTATTTGCCGTGCAAAAACGTTGAATTAACTAATTCGTGGTAATCGGAACACAAAATGTTTGCCTTGAGCATTGATATTGAACTTGATATTAAATAATTAATTATTATCCTGAACATTTAAATTATTCAAGTAAAACATCCAAAGGTATATCTTATGAGTCTTGTACTGAGTCTTCCACAGTTGTTATGGATGACAGAAAATTGGTTTGCTTGTTTGCTACGAGTATATAAAATAAATTATACCGTTAAATTTAAAAAAAGAAAAGCTTTTTATAGCTTTTTATTTTATTTTCGTCCATTGTCATTGGAACCAAATGTCAAATTTCAGCTCGATAGCTTCAGTGGAAGTGGGTGAATGATTGCAAGATTGCAGGACATACATACATAGATATAGATACATACATACATACGAGTGAAGTTAAATAAAAGCTTTTAAAATAAGTCTGTGAAATAATTTACTGCATACAAATGAAAGCCGTACGAGTAAAATGATCATATGACGATGCAATACACGTACGAGTATCTACGTTGGTCATTTAATTTACTCTTTGAAGAGAGCAGTTTGATAGTTAAGGCAGCTTTTATTCCCATAAGTAGTCTACCGCTGGGCACGTTTAGTATTATTTTATAAATTATTATTGTTATTAATTAATGCTAGACACCCACTTATCACCAGATATTTTTGGGTCCCATCTATTATATAAAAGGAGATGCTGACTGACTGACTGACATATCAACGCAGGGCCTAAGCTATAAGGGTTAGAAACTTGAAATTTTACACAGGGTTTTCTTTTATAGCGTAGGGGAGCACTAAGAAAAGATTTTTGAAAATTCACCTCCTGAGGAGGTAAAACGGGGGTGCAAAGTTAGTATGAAACTTTGCCGTTTTTGAAGTCAAGTGGGCAACCCGAACGAGGGCAGTCGATAATGGGTCTAAATCTACGCGAGCGAAGTTGCGGGCGCCCACTATTGCCATTCACCCGAAGCAAATCCAGGCTCCAATGCTACACACATCTGCCTACCCTTACGGGGGAATTAGGTGTGATGTTATTATTTTTAAGCTATTTTATTCCGGTTTCTTTTAAAGACGCGATCATCTTAATCCTCCAGCGCAGCAACGCACCTGCAACTTGGACCTGTTCCAAGTGTCGTTTCTTCCTAAAAATCCCAACTGGTCTGCTACTAACACTACATAACAGAAAAAATAAAATGTTCTTACTAATTTAATTTTCCTATCTTGAGTTCCTGTCAATTATAATCCTTTATTAACTGGATGAACAAACTTCAACTACTGACCGAGAACATTCACAAGAGAATATTGTAACAGAACATTGTGGCTATCGAATTCTCCTCATACTTGCGGTCCGGGTTCAAATCCAAGCGTTATCTGTTCTGTGCATGCACCAATGACTTTTCTAAGTTATATGCGATTTATGCAATTAAATGTTACATGCAACAAGGTTATAGGAAACATGCAAAGGAAACTTGCATGCATCTAACTCCTTGCGGCCTAACCCCTCCCTATCCGAGAAGAGAGAGGAGACATATGTCCGACAATTCGAAATTGGACATCCATTTCTTTGGGTGTATTATAAAAAATATTTAGTTCAGTTCATATCATAAATCATACTTAGATTAATAACTTATAGAAACCATATACATGCGCGAAATGAATGTTCTTCAATCGGAGTAAGTTGGAAGCCTTTTTTTTTTTTCGCTGGGTAATGCATTTACGCATCCTGTCTGTCACAGACAGACAGGTATGTGGGGCTCAACTAGAATACCCACTAAAACCCAGCGGCACCTTCAGCGCCCAAATGAGGCGTCACGGGATCGCTTGCGCATCACTACCGTACGCCTCGACGCGCGCCTTGCGTTCTAGCGGTGTGTGTCGAGTGCAACTAAAAATAATCATACCGTTAAATATTTTTTTTTTAAAAGCTTTTTAAAACTTTTTATTTTATTTTCATGCATTGTCATCGGAACCTAATATGTGTGCCAAATTTCAGCTCGATAGCTTCAGTGTAAGTGGGTGAAATATTGATTGCAAGATTCCAGGACATACATACATACATTAATAATGGATACGAGTGAAGTTAAATAAAAGCTTTTAATAAATGAACAATGACAATTTTGTCCACATTTTGCTTTACTTTGTGTAATATTTCAAACAAAAACTAGACTACTTTTGTTTTGTTAATCGTCATAAATAACAAAATTAATAAATAGAAAGTTTTCATTCGAGAAATGTTTTGCCAGCTTGTGTTTAAAATCTACGTTGCGTAATCTATTAAATGTTGATTTTGTTTGTATTATGAGTTCTTGATAAGAAAAGGTCAGGAGCATTTTACAAAACAAATCTTTCGACTGACGAGAGAGCTATGCCCGGTATTTCTTTACGGGACCGGGTTTGCAAGAATGAAATCCGTAGACATAGCTCAAACTCAGTCTACTGAAGTGACAATGGGCAAGCTACGTTGCTCGACGGACTGATCACCGTTGGGTAAGAAGAATTCTCGAGTAGAGACGAAGTATCGACCGCCCTCCGACGAGGTGGACTGACGACCTGAAGAAGACAACGGGAAACCATTGGATTCAGATTACACTGTAACGGGAGGAGTGGAAAATATTGAGGAGGATGCCCAGCAGTGGACCCAAAAAGGCTGATGGATGTATGGATGGAGCTAATATTATTCTTCAAATAAATTTTCGTCTTCAAATATTCTTCAACTTAATATCGTTCGGTGGTTCGGAATCCTCAGTGTGCGAGACCGACTCGCACTTGGCCGATTTTATATCATATTCCAATTCACAAAAGTAATTTGATCCTGTTCTAAAAATAAAATGCAATCAAACAGGGCGCACCAAGTCTAGGACTTAGAACCATAGATAACGTATTTATAGCATCTGCTTACTGTTTTGGTTACAAGCGTTATGTTATTATTGAAGTTTTCAAGTGGCGACCATTACATGCATCGCATTCGTGGCTGACTTAACGACGGTTAGTTACATATTACTAACTGGAATAACTAACACTGACTAACAGGACTAGCTGCCTTTATCATACCCTATCACAGTCTCATATAATTAATAACTAGCGAACTGACGAGCGGCACGCACCAATGACTTTTCTAAGTTATGGGCGATTTAAGAAATTAAATGTCTTTTGCTATGACGGTGAGGGACACATCGTGAGGAAACCTGCATGCCTGAGAGTCCTTCATAATGGTCTAGAGGGCACGTGAAGAAAGGGTTGTGATGATGATGATGAACGAACTGATCATCTAGCAATCGTCTAATATAGGAATGAGGTAGTTTTGTCAGTTTTGTATGTCAGTTGTTATTGGGTGGCTTCCACCCATAAAAATTTGTGTATTTCGTGTAATTCGAGATTTGAACTCGATCTTTCGACTGAGTGCCTTAACCACAGAGACATTATTATTAAAGTTAAAAAACCTTCATGAACTCTTTAAAAGCATTAGCTTGCGAGCATGGTTACCTACCAAGCTCGCTTCGTACGTCCCTCTACTAAGAAATGAGTTTTAAAGATGGCATCTTTCAATGGTGTCTAATGGGATGAAACGGGACGTGTGATATTTGTATTAACGGAGTGTAAAACATGCGATTTTATTGGTTAACTAGTGGACGCCCACAGCTTCGCTCGCGTGTAGACACAAGAATAGTTTCGCTTACACCTATAATATTATATAGCTTATGTCACTCAGTAAAGATGCAGCTTTCTTATGGTGAAAAGAATTTTTGAAATCGGTCCAGTAGTTTTCGTGTTCTGTGTCCTGGCCCTGTTCCATTATGTCCTCTGTTCCTCCGTCCGTATATAAGCCTATCTGCCAAAAGAACTAGCAGTAGCACTGATGTTATTGTGACAGAAGTCTATGTGGAAGTCTATGTCATAATCCACTGAGAAAACATGGTGAATGAGACTGCTAAAATTTTTTTGTGCAGGATCTGTGATACTTTCGGTGTGGACGAACCTTCTGTCTTCAGCATGATATCTTCTGGTTTCAGAGAGCACACAAGCCGGCAGAATACGTTGAGGGAGCCTCTGTCCCTCCGTAAGCTGAGGCTTTCTAACTTGCTGGTGACCATGGAGTAGCATTTGTGTGGAGTCGGTAAACTCCATAAAGTAAGAGTATACTCGGTATAAGTCTTCACAAGTGCTGTCATCACAATCAAAAGCAGAGTGCCGAATTTTTTAGGGGAACATTTAATCGTGCGAATGATACTCACTAAAATCTCACAATCTTATATTAATTTAACTAACGAGGAGAAAAGTGGTCTTAAACAGTCGACAAACTACCATGACGTAATGTTTGAGGTAGGTACGTGCGAGGGGTTGAAATCAACACAATCGATTCGACCCCATTTTGAAACTTGCGCCAGAGATTTTGTGATTTCACACAAAAGCTTGATTCTGCGTTCCACTTGGGACTGGGGGACGTTTTTGAGGCCTTTGTTTGTATCTCCCATGAATAGCAATACAGGTTACAGGTTTTTTGTATCATGTCAAACATGTTTCACATCTGCACCATGCCCTTCGGTAGGGATCGTTATGAATCAATATCATAATACTCAAAAGCCCGTTAAACTGGGAGTGGTTGGTTTACACCGACCACTAATGGACACTAGCCAGTGTCGGTAGGCGAGCAGTTTAAGAGTGTTGCGGGCGTGGGTTGCGCTAAAGGCCGGCCTCTCCAGAGGAGTCCAGAGGCTCTCCTTCGCGCTCCGTAAGCGCTCCCGACGCAGGCTCTCCGCAGGAACCCGCGAATCTTACTACTCCCAACTGTTTCTACAAATGTGCGCCGCGAAAATCAGCCATCTAAAAACGTACAAAGAGTTTTCCTAATTGGGGACAGCAAAGTGGACTAAACTTTGTAGGTACAGCAATACCAGCACGGAAAACTATTTATTATTAATTGACATATCTACAGTGACATTAGTATCAGGTGAGTCGGTACTACGGTACGGTTACTATTTATAAATAGTAAATTAGACTATTATTATATTAGTGTAAGTACTAGACTTTCGTTCAACATGTCTATATACTTAAATCTTAGCTATAAAACTAGCACCTGTTCTTATAACGTTTGAATCTATAGCGGAACTGTTAAAAACGTATTTCGCAGTCTTAGATATTTTCGTTGTTCAATTTTGCGGATTGCGAGAAAACGTTCTTACTCTCGGGGGAATTCATCCTTTCTCATCGCCAACTCAGTGAGGGAATATACATAAAAATAATATCATATGTGACGGCCTGGATATGTGTTTGGCACCGGAAGGACGGTGAGAGTGCACTTATATTTTGGTTTACAGATACACTGGGGCTTGTAAGAATACTTATATTTAAGATCGACTACATTTTTACCGTGGTTCCTTTCGTGTAAGATATTTTTTCTTACAATGTTTCGAATGGTTTAGGATTCTGTAATAATCAAAAAATAATGTAATAAATAATAGATTTTCGAAACTCTCAATGAAAAACCTTCATACTGAATTTCATTTGAATAACTTCAAAAACCGCAAAGTTTCATACTAACATTGCATCTCCGTTTTACTCCCTTAGGGGGTGAATTTTCAAAAATCCTTCCATAGTGCATATCATTCATTCTGTCAGCTTCTCCTTTTATATATAGATGTAAATAAAAGTAGTAATATACGAAAGAAAAAAAAAACTTCATCAACAAGAAAAATTTTACATTTTTAAAACAGGTAGCAACCATAAACGAAACTACCGCAGTTTAAATCCAAACGAGTGAAGTTGCGGGCATCCTCTGATTAGAAAATAAAATTTTATCTAAGAAGCCATCCAATTTCTGATTGAAGTTGCTCATAGGTAAATTGAATATGTATTCTATAAAAGGATCGCTCGTGTTTTATAAGCTCTAAGAATTGTGGTTAATTATAAAACTGATTTAAAAATAAATTGAACTTCATAGAAATAGGATTGTATTTCTGATGGAGAGCGGTTAAAGAAGCAAAAAGCAGTCGTCATTATAGTAAGCGAGTGAGCAGTCAGACCTATTATAGCTACACGGAACGGGTCTCCCTTACAGACACAGCTGCGGGAGG
>DWTT01000250.1:0-17867 GCA_018250895.1 Carterocephalus mandan | reverse complement strand
GGGCAACCCGAACGTCGGTAATGGGTCTAATTCTGCGCGAGCGAAGCTGCGGGCGTCCACTAGTAGGTACATACAAGCTGAAAGTTCAAATAATATCGTTAACATTACCGCGACTGTAGATACTCGTACGTGCAATCAGGCGTATTCCGCATTAAGACTGAATTAGCACGCGCAACAGCCGTTCCACTCTAGCGACCGCGGGGACTTGTTTCGAAGGAGTGCAATTTAATTTCCTAGTTTCTCAGTTTTCATTCTCGCCGTATTTCCACCTTAACAGAGTTTGAAAGGATCGTTTATAAATCGTTCGGAACTAGGGGAGCAGAATTGTAAGGGCCCTCGGGAGCTATACAGGCCCGTGTCCACTGGCAGCTAGATAGACGGCTAAGTGTTTTACGTTTTAAGTGGCAGGAGACAATGAGTAGGAACCTAGAGTGTGCAGAAGTGGCCACTACAAAGTAAGACGGCAACCAACATTACTTGAATGAGTAATTTACTTAGAAAACATGCATAAATATTCTTAGGAACTAACCGAGAACCTTACCTTTACTTAGTAACTTTTAACCATACTATTTTTTACTTGCTCGAAAAAAACGTCGTGAACATGCGTTTCAACAGATCGCCGATCGCCCTTAACTCCGCCCATTATTTTAATATTTTTGAGACTCAGCGCCTTAAATACTACGCCTTAAAAGTTTGGCTGCACTAATGGTATTCGAAAGCTACCAAATAGGTAGATCAGTGGCTGTTCGATATTTTAAGCAATCCACAAAACACATAACTTAGAGTTCACATAACTTCTTTGTGCTGCATAGACGAACCTGCTGTGTGTATGATAAAACGTTTTTACTGAAATCTTTATAACAACATATTGCCAATCTTAGTGTCAATATGTGACTCATCATGCTAGTTTAGAGCCAAGCCCGGCGTGTTAACAAAAGGGACGCTCAATCAAAATTTCACATCCAATCTGCAATGCAAGCTCCATCTTAACAGCATTTGCATAGCAAAAGAGACTGAGAGTTACTGAGACCTCCACACGCTAAGGCACACATTTTTGCAACGGAATAACATTTTTTACTTCAATAAGATTTCAAGTCATTGAAGTAAACGTTTCTTCATTAAGTAGTGTCACAGTAGTGTTAATTTCATTGTACATCTATGCTAAGTTAGTAAGTAAATACAGCCTAAAAGACATATCAAATTGACTGCAAAATAAAATTCAAAAACACCTCGATTTTTTAATTTGATTTATGTTTATATTAGACTCTTATGAAACCGCACTAGGTCAAGTCATTCAACGACCACAGTTTCAATGTGTTATACAAAGTTATAGCTGAGAGATGACCCTGTTAATTTCCTGATATTGAGCCATCACCTTTTCCAAAAGTCCAGTAAGAGAGAGAGAGACAGAGAGTCTACTAATGTATTCGGACTCCGAACAGTGGTGACAGCACAGTGGCTATTGAACGCGCTTCTCGCTCGAGCAGTTCGGATTTAAATCCAAGGAGCGTGTGCTCCGTGTGCTTGGTGTGTACCAATGAATGACTTTTCTAAGATACGAGAATGTACGATTTAAAAAACTAAATGTCACTTGCTGACTGTTCTCCATAATGTTCTCAAAGGCAGAAGGCTGCCAATCGGCACTTGGCTAGCGACTAAGGCCTAACGGTTTGGCCCTGACCCCTGCCAGTCTGAGAGGACCCGTGGCATGACTGGGTTGTGATCAGTGGTGTGTACCGACTCTAAGCTAGGGTATACCTACCTACTTCCCATCTCCCAGTTTACATACTCCACTCGCGTCGTTACAAGACTTTAAAGAACGTGCGATCACACTTTTATTGCAATCTCGTGTAAAGCACACGCTCGGGCACGTTGAAAGGTGATAGAAAATTGAATTCGCATCCTTAGCAGGATTGCTCGCACAAATCTGACAGGCAGCCTTTATCGAATTTCCAATTCGATTTTCAAAGGATTCTCATGTCTGGTATGCCGGAGTTCTGGCAGATCCCGCTTTGTTTGTTGCACGTCGGATTTGTTGAGTGCAGCATGAAACGCATGATTGGAGAGCAATGTCTTCTTGGGTATGGTTTCACAGTCGCGTTAGAAGCTACCGCGCACTAAGTACCAAACATCTACCTTATCTTACTCGCTACAGTTCGTCCAACACCTATGTTGACAAACCTTTGAAACTGGACCACAATTGTTTTAAAAACAATTATTACATAAACATTACTTACATAAATTAATGGACTACCATTTCCTATTATATAATTTTTGTTAAAATTTACTTACTAGGAAAAAAAGTCAAATAGTGGGGAAATTTATAAATTTCAAGGCGCGATACAGGAAGAAATATTTATGCTTTTGTTCACAAAATGGCTTTGATTTTTTGTAGTTTTTCCAGTTATGTTCATGAGGAGAAAAATAACCAATAATAAACCAAGCTGTCTACTAACTCCACGCTAGCGAAGCAATAGCAATAGTGAACAATAAAAAGCAAATTTATAATTTACAGATAAGAAAAATACTATAATATTATCAATTAAGCAAGTATTATAGGAATGCTATATATAATAATTGGAATTGTCATTAAAATCGAGCTGTATAATAGGTAATCACAGTTCAGCTGTATCAGAGTTCCAATATGAAATGATTTTCTGCAATATTGCTTATTAGGGCTTACTGCAGAAACTGTTATTTATGGCGTATGACGGAACTTAATAAATTCCGTTTAACAATGCAATTTTGCAATATAATTTCAGTATGTAGTAAATTATAAAATACGAATAATTAACGATTCAGTTGCAGCGCTGATTAAAAATAACAATGATATGAGAGATTTTGAGAAATAATTATTAAAGGGTAATGATTAACGAAACTCGGAGTACTCAATGTACAATCCGTACATTATAATAATACTACAGATAACCTATCATTTATTTGATACTATCTGATGCCTAAATATAGATACCTTGCTATCTTATACACAAAAAAAAATAAGAAAGAAACGACCCCGAATAGGCAAAAATGTGTACACCCACTTTCAGTTATGTTCCCATACAGGTAAATAGTTGGTGAGCCAATCACCATACGTCGGGCGCAATTAAAAACTCCGACTTACTACTCAGAATTCAAAGTAAGAAAAACTCAATTATACTTTGTGTGATCCGGGAATCGAACACAGGACCTTTCGCTTCGCATTCAAGCTTGCACTACATGTTTCTATTTCGGGATTAGTATCTAATGTGCATCTACAGATTTTATAGTTCGGAGACTAGATCGTGCGAAATATCGAATAAGTTAAAACTGCAAATAACATCTATTCGGTTGGGCGCCCATACAAACTACGAATCCCGGCTAACCAGAGTGACGTAAACACAATTTGCCGCGAAGCAAACAGCGATAAGCAAAGATTAGAAAACTCGTTCCAGCCACTAGTAATTAAACCGTAAGTACGAAGAAGTTGCAATTTAAATGCAATTGAAGTCGGGTTCAATTAAAAATCTGGGAAGAGCGTCGTAGCTTTACGCTGTACGAGGTGTGGTTAAATTTAGCAACTGCAATAAGAATAAGACACTTAGTTGGGCGATTTTTCCAACTCCATTGAACTAAACTAATCTATCTTTCAATTGATATCGATAATAATTGCCGTAGTCTCCATAACATGCATATTTAAGGTAATGAAAATTGTTGTGATCATTGCAAGTCGGCAGACTTCAAATCCTTCGATCAATATCAAATCAAATAATTTACATAGTAGGTAGTTTATTTAAAATTAAAATAAAACGTTTTGTTTTACTACCGGGAGACCTTAAAGAGTTACCCGGACGTCGTGGGAGCGACGCCGAGTTATGTGGGACTTTCACCCACTAAAACCCACTCGGTGGCCTACTCCATCGCTACAGTAGGGCTCCGGGATCTCTTTTAGAATGCGCCCTCCAGCGCTGCGCCCCACATGGCTCTTCCCGGTTTTTATTCGAATTTTAGCCAACAAACCCTACAAACGCTGTGTCACACACATCGTCATCTTTCCCGGGGTCAATTGGGTCTCCCCCACTGACAAATCTGCGGGAGGTCTAGAGCATAATTCACCACGCCGCTCCAAAGCGGATTGTTAGAGGAAGGGGTGCTTTACGTCAGGCTACCGTAGCACTATTCTGGTCCTGACCTACATTAGTCAGGCATTACTCCACAGGAAGGCCACGCGAACCGGCTGGATCAGGCATGCATGTTTCCTTAATTTGGTGTCCGTAACTGCTTCAGCATAATTTAGAAATAGTCATTGTGTGCTTACAGCTCTGACTGACAGACTCAGACTTGAACCCGAGATCTCGAAATCGAATCACCGCTTTAACCGCAATTTAATATAGTAAACATAATCAAACGTCCGTCCGTATCTCGGCGGCGTTGAATCACGAGTCTGTCGCAGTAAAACACTACCGTAGTCCGCGCAGCAAATCCAGCTGATATATTTCCAGTCCCGGCTGCAGTCAAGTAATGGCCAGCGTCGGACTGCTCTCGCTGCCAGCTAATGGGCTAAGGTTTTTGTGGTTTAATACAATATTTTGTACAAGCTTGATTTTAATGACGACTAAAAATTAATTACGCACCGACGGTAAAAAAAATGCTGTCAGAAAAAAAAACCGGCCAAGTGCGAGTCGGACTCGCGCACTAAGGGTTCCGTACCATTTCACTATAAAAACGGTAAAAAAATCATATCTACAACAGACATGACATGGGAGCCCCCTTACATTTTAATTTTTTTCTGTTTTTTGGTCTTTTGGTATTGTTGTTATAGCGGCAACAGAAATACATCATCTGTGAAAATTTCAACTGTCTAACTATCACGGTTCATGAAATACAGCTTGGTGACAGACGGACAGCGAAGTCTTAGTAATAGGGCCCCGTTTTACCCTTTGGGTACGGAACCCTAAAAATAACTGTTAATATACATTTTTTTCTCCTGATGAATGTTATAAAAGACATGAATTTGTGAAATCTCGGTAATTGTAATTTTCAGATACGTGTTCCGTTTTAAACTAGAACGCCTACTCGCCAGAGGGTTGTAAAACCGAATTGACCATTCAATTTAATCTTCTTTATGGTAAAGCGCGCCACACGTGCGGAACATATCGGAATTTAGTTGGCATATAGCTCGCTCCATACTCCATCTTACATGCTTGCGGTGCATGAACAACATATAACCGCTTCGCTGTAGATAACCACTTACACAGATACAGATAACTCAACATTTACTTACATACGCAATTACGGCGACACTAGATTTAACAGTAACAAATATAAAATTAAACCGGTGGAGAAGAAAATTCCTCGAATGGAGACCACGACTCGGAAAAAGGAGCACAGGTCGACAAGGTGGTCAGACGACATTAAGAAAACGGCGGGAAACCACTCGTTTCAGTAGGCACAGACCGGTCGGAGTGGTGTCGTTTAGGAGAAGCCTATGTCCAGCAGTTGACCTGAAAAGGCTCATGGACGGATGGATGGATGAATATACGGGGAGACCCATGCCCAGCAGTGGAACGTCTACGGAGTTGTATTGTATTCAAGTATAAACATAAAACTCAAACTCTGCATTTGACTTTGTTATACGCAAAGCGGATCTATTACTTCCCATGCTTTTATTAAACAAAAGAAAAAGAAAATAAAGGTTGTTGAACTGTTTATAACATCATATAAATCTTTTCATCGAATTATTTTCCAAACGCGCGGAATACTTCGAAGTATGATCCTATTTCACGTTTCTCCTTTCACTGAGCTCAATTCTAACGAACCTTCTGACTTGAACGCTGAAAACCACAAACATCAAGCATCGATAAACAAGGCCGCGTCGGGACACCATTAAAAATCCCGTTCCAAGCCATCAAAGTCGTCAGGGCTGCCATCAGCTACCAATCAAACTTATTCAGTACTCTTACACGGATATCGAAATGCCAAGAAGTATACACTATCCGTGTTTTTTATGATTTTTAGGTGGCCCTAAAACTTCCATAATTGAAATAGCGAATCTTACTCTTCAGTTCATTTTAGTTATCTGGAGATCCTGTTGGTATTATAAATATGACGAAATTTTGTATGTTTGGATGCTTATTACTCAATTACTCATCATAGGTAGATAGGTAACCTAGATAAGCGCATCAGATACTTTTCGATCTGGAAATATGTTTCCTTGGGATGCTCTGCACGTTTATTGGTAAGTTGTTTTGCGTTAACAGATGGCGCTGATACTAATTCTGAAACTTTGTGGCTTTATGCCGTACTTTCGCCTAATTCGACTGGGTTTACTGCCGCTGATTCTTAAATCGCACAAAACTTACAAAATACATAGATCCGTTTCACCTGTCGCTTCCAGCACATTTACATCCCGGTATTATATCGAGTTCGAGTTTTATAGCGTCCGACTTCATTATGCTAATAGGTATTCGACTTCCCTCCCTTACCGATAGATGGCCTCTTGTCTCATGCTTACATAAATGAAGGTACCACGTTTCGGTTATTTCAACCGAAAAGGCAATTTAACTTTCCGTATCGAAAATATATCGAGTGTTTGTTTTTTCTTCAGTTTAGCGTTTTGATTCGTTGCTTGAAATGCTTTGAATTTTAAAGCCACATCAGTCATATACTAAATTGTGAAATTAATTAAAACGTGATATTAAACAATCATATATGTTCAGGAACGGGGGCTTCAGTGTCTATTTCCAAAATGCGATTTATATGTTTTAACGAATTTTATTTGCGTATATTTATCGTTTACAAAATTTGAATGTCGACGTGTACAAAACGAGTGGTAGGAACGAATAAGTGACGTGTTCGGTCGGGGGTCGGAGAGGAGGGGGTCTTCCAGCGACCACTTCGCTGTCGTAGTTTTCATTTCGCAAACTAGATGGCGCTGGGAGTCCCTTTTGGCGCCGACAATATAGCTTAACTAAAGAGCAAACGGTGATAAAGTGTCTTAGATAATTTATTAATTACTAGTTTAACTTCGGTAAAAACTTACTACATTTCCGAAAAGGATTTTCTCGGATATCTGAAGCTAGCGGATAGATTCCGGCCCTCTGTTTTCATTCCCGAACAGTCCAGAACAGCGTTTTTCAATATTCTCCGGAGTCACAGCGTTCCTTCTATTCATATTGTGCAGTCTTGTCCGCGGTCGAAATTGTTTATTTCTGCGATTTATATCCCAGATTACCCCGCGTCTAGACCGGAATAATGAGCCGATCTCTATTCGCTCGGTGAAATGCGCGACCCGAGTAAATCATTCGACAGGCTCGTAGGCTTCGAAAAAATGTCTAGGTGATGCCAGATTTATTTGTTTAGCATATTATTGTGTAAGGAATGATTTATATGTCCTAGAAGTAAGGTTATCTACCGACCGATTTTTTATGAAAACAGCATAGATCGTTTTTTCTGCTACAATAACACAGTTACAAGCATACTCCACCACGCTGCTCCAATGCGAATTAGTGGAGGTGCTCGTGGCCAACCCAGAGTCGAATGTTCTCAAGCCACCTAGGTCTTCAACAAGACATAACGACTGTTCCCAACTATATTATTATGTAGGTACGAGTACCTACCCAATTTTAATTAGTTATGTATCAGAATATATTCTTGATTTCTTCGTGTAGATTAATCGGAAAGCCTCTTTTAGTTTCGAAAACCACACGGTTTTTAGAAGATAGTAGATAATAAATTGGAAGTAGCGTTTGTAGGTCCGCGACCTACAACCAATACCCGCTACCGCAACCGATTTTTAGTAAAGAGGCGTTTAGATCATTTACTCTCACGCTTCCCTAATTCGTTATGTCGATCAATGTTAACCATATTTTGATAGTTCCTTGGGCACTAGATACGTTTTTATTATTCGCAGAAAACATATTGTCATATTTTTTAAAGCTAAAGAATGTTCTCCATCTTACTAGGAGCTTATCCTTGACGACCTGTCATGTACGACCGGGGACATAAGTTAGGGCTAGCTAAAGGTCACATGATATGTTGACTCGTATGTCCTAGCTTAGTATTTCATCTCACCGCTTATTGATAACAATGTTGGCGAGATGAATGAAAAACATTTTGCGGTGGCAGCCCAGTTGCTATTGAACTCGCCTCTCACTTGAGCTACCCGGGGTCAAATCCAAGCGGCACGCACCAATGACTTTTCTAAGTTATGTGCGATTTAAGAGATTAAATGTCACCTGCTGCAACATTGATGGAAATATCTGAGGAAACCTGCATGCCTGAGAGTTCTCCAGAACGTAATGTGATGGGATGTGAAGTCTGCCAATCCGCACTTGGCCAGCGTGGTGTACTAAGGCCTAACCCCTACCATTACGACAGAAGTGTGTCCAAAAGTGGGACAAAGAAAGGGTTGTGGTGAATAAGAAAGAAAAAATTTACACGTCTTGAGCATTTAACCTGTTCAGCTGTTAGACCTGGGTTTTATCAAAAGTGAACAGTCGTTATGCTTTCGGGCGGCCTTAGGTTTCAACAACCTTGCAATCCGAACTGGTACAGCGTGGTGCGTTTAACCTTCTCGGTTATAATGAGGGGACCCGTATTGCAGTGGGCAATTATTGGTTTGCACCGAACGGGACCAGAACGACATCTTCTTGAAGCCATTCTGATGGCCGTTCATAGTGAATGTCATGCTCATAATCGTTGTAGTCTATGTAAGTTAGTTATAAGGAACGATGTGTGTGTGAATTTGATTTACTCTGTAAGTTCTAAGCAGTATCCTCAGTAATAAAGATCATTCTTAGTCAATCAGATGCGTTTTAATTAAATACGTCACCTCATGGCGACCCTGCCAGGAAATTTAACTGTACGATCTAAATGCAGTACCAGTATGTTAGTGGATTTATTTATCTATCGCCAACCCTTTCTTGTTCTACCGATCGTAGTAATGAAAGGGCCTTAATCACCAAATCGCACAATAACGAGATAAAGATTTTCCAATAACGTTTCTCACCGCCGCGCCGTCGCGTCGTTGATGTATCATTTTTATTTGACGTAAAAGTGTCTATTAATTTTATCGCCCGAGACATAAACTTTGGTCCTTTGGCAATCATACGAAAATTATCGGTCGCATGTAGTTGATAAAATGTCCATGTGAGTCTTTTGAATAAATACAGCTATATTTTAAAAAGGGTGTTTCTAGTCTTGATATCCTATTATGATTTATTGATTGTCACTTATATTTTTAAAAATTAATTTAAAATTAATTAATATACGACTCACGTACACCTAGAGCTGCCAATGGGTCCGAGTTCGATTCTATGTCGGGGTAGTTAATTCTGGTGTGTTTACCTATATAACCTAGAGAATGGATATACAAATTAGTTCTTGCCCACATTCCTCTCTCAATTTTTTAAATCTTTGCGAAAAAGAAATAAGTCGCTGTTTTATTTTGGTCGATTTACTTATGTATTAGATGATTATTATAAAATCAAAAAATAACATTTAATTTAGTCAATTTATTTTGTCTATAAGCCCGCGTGAGGCTAACCTAACCTTAGTTCCTATCTACATAAAGGCGATAACACAAAAATATTCACGACCACATGATTTTTAATGTACACATTATTTCTATTTGCCCTAATAACGAACCTAATCACCAATTGGGGCAGAACCACTGCCGCGCCGAAATAACTAATCTAAATGAACAATACACCGGAACATAATGAAATAGGCAAGTAACATAGTGGATGACAAACACCTGCCAGTCACACTAGTGCGTGTGGGCTCCTAATAAATTCACTAAAAAAACTGTCGAGCGCTCCTTAAAGCATGTGTTTTACTGCGAAAGAATCGATGGAAGCTTTAGAGTTATTTATGAAGAAACTAATCAATCAAAGGTCTTAATGTTCTTTACATGTTGCTTATATAATGAGACGCACTGAGTTTAGAAGTAAGTTAGGTACTTATATTTTATTTAGGTACTCATTAATTTTATATTATAGTCTCTTCTCTCAACTCAGTAGACCTGGAGCATACTCCACCACGCTGCTCCTAAGAATTTTTACCTCTGTCAGTTAATTCAAAAACAATAAATTCATTCAGCTAGATAATTCATTACAAATTAGTAATGAATAGCTAAGAAGCTAGTAAGCGATAAAGTGTATTGTCTTCTTTGTTCAAAGTCAATTCAGAATATGACAGAAAGTGACTAAACACTGTCCATAAAATGCTTATTAATTTGTTATGAATAAAACCTAATAGAAATAGACCTACTTTACAATGCCCGTACTACGTTGTCGAATTATTTTTCTATGTTATTCGTTTGCAGTGGTTCTCTTATGTAAGAGTGATATGAGTTCCCCACAAACTCTGTCCACAACATTACCAAGTCCGGAGTTTCATTCCATTCTTTGATATGGGTTCCGGCCTAGCAAAGTGGAATATAATCAACATTAATTTCAAAATACTTGGGAAATCTCATTCGTTTACGGTTAACGTGATTAAGGTAAAGTTTTTTTTAATAACGGATGGAATTTTTCCTACGATCAAATCTCCTTTGTCCACATAAACCTCAAGAAAAGCAAAAACCGTAACCTTAATTTATTGTTCAATGTGTTCTAACGAGATCTACATCGCTGGTCTAGTGGCCCCAAACGCGACTGCTGAGCTTAGGTTATCGGTTCGATTTTTGGGTCAGCAAATTATTGTTATCTTGAAATTCCTAGTTCTGAGTCTGGAATTGTGCCCGGTGTTTATGACTATGGCTGACCACCTATTACATGGGACCTAATGACCTAAAGATAACCTTTGTCTACTCCTTCGGAGGTAACTACTGACGGTAATTGTTATCCGCAAAAAAAAAACCAAGCAACTGCCGGTCGGGACCTTATAAAGACAGTTAACACTAAACTGTCCAAGAATAAAACAATCGAATTACAACCTATTGTTAGTACACTAAGATAAAACTATGTGTATCTAGAGATGGTTAGTTTTGAATAAGTATTATACCAACGTGGTTTTTGATTTATTGTTTAATAGGTTGTTGAAGTCTTTTCCACTAATACCTTTCACGCGGCCTTCCGACCCGTCATTCCCATTACCCGCCACGCTTGAAAGGCATCTCTGAGCGCAAAAATACCAAAATCCTTCCACCGCGTCATCTATAATGCAGAAGCTTACCTAAAACTGAGGTAATCCGTTACATCTGCCTCGAGGATCAAGGAACACCCCCTATATTTCGTCTCTGTCACTCAGCTGCACGAAATCCTTGCCACTTGGTTGTCGTCTGCCTCTATTAATAAAGATTTTCTTACTACGGTCCGTAATGTTTGGGAATGCCAGCCCCTTCGGGTCGAATGCCCCTCTTATCTGATTGTGGCAGTGCTGTCATTTTATTTACTGGATGGTTTTAGTGCAGGGCGAGGAGACTGGACGTTGGCTGCTTATAGATTTTCGTATTTGTTGGACGGATTTAATACACCTACTACGAAAACATTATGTCGGATTCTCTGTTCTTGCTGCGTTAACGCTTATGAGTATGTATTATTTTCAAGGTTTTATAGTTCAAAGTTTACAACGATATTCAACATTGAAAACAACATAACAATTTAATAAATTTAATAATGAATCGGAAGTCGGAAAGCAATTTAGTGTTTTTATGAATACTTCATAAAATATTGAGTCGTGTAACTTATATAAACATCGAACATAATTCTATCCATTGTAAGAATCTATTTGTTTAAACGTGTATAATTATATCAATTATTGCATTGATAGTAATTATCAGTAGTCATAAGTATACTTTTTAGGTAGGTTTTTCTTTTAATTAACAGTCCACAGCGCTCACAGTGGCTTTTGCTCAAAAAGCCATGCGACTCGAGAAAACTATTATGAGAATCATTCGTGATCCGTTTATATTTTCCTTCGCCTCTGATACGAATGTTTAGAAATATATAACGATGCAAATTAGAGACGTGCCCGAAATTGAACCCCTGTGAAAGGCAATCTTATGAACCTATCTTAGAACTGTGAAAGGGTGCAGAGCACAAAGCCTTTTAATTCTACGCATCATTAAATTTGTAAATCACTACAGACAGAGCAATTCACCGGGAACGTTTGCATTTCTGGAGAGCGGCTACTTGCTGAAAATTAATATTTAAACAGAAAGTTTTTTAGCTAACTGGTTCGCGTCGGAAGCTCATAGATGGACCGTGGTAAATGGATTCGTGATAAATAATAAATATTAGTCACGATAATAGCGTCCATAGCCCACTGGGTCTTGTCGATTCTATGTGATCGACAGAGTTAAGCAACGATCAGCGCGGTCGGTTTGTGGGTGATCCTAGTGGGAAAATGTCATGGGCGCTGCAAGGCATGTTGAGCCATCCGATTGTTTTGAATGGTAAAAACAATCGTTTAACCTTGTCACCTTCGGGTTCTTGATAACATTCGACACTGGGTTGGCCACAAATCTCTCCACCAATCCGCAATGGAGCAGCGTGGTGGAGTATGCTCTAGACCTCCTGCAGCTTTGTATGTAGGGGAGACCCGTGCCGAAGAGTGAAACATCGATTGGCTGTACCTAGTATGTTATATAAAATTGAAAATGTATAAAATTGTCATTAAGCTTTGAACTAGATTGTAAACGTAATTACCATCACCTGCAGTCGATAATAGGTCTTATTGACAAGAAGGCGGCACTGACTTGAACGAGTGATTGGAGATCTCATCTCACCTGGTTCTTGGCGTTTAGTGAAGGAAACTTTCTGACCCATACATATGGTGCACCACCAATAGATATGATCACTCAGCGAAACAGGAAATAAAACCTCCTCTTAAACCACCTCAAAATAGATAATCAGAATCACAAACGCGAACATCAAATATAAGATCTGACAAATTAATATAGATAAAATACACTAACAGTACCTATAACCGTAAATGATTTACCCATCAAAATCAATTAGAATTGCTTTCGACTAAATTACTTGTAAATTTAATTATATCGAACAACAGTTAATTCAATTACGTCAAGATATCTCAATGTAAAGTTGTATTCAAAGTCCTTACAATAAATATAAACTCCGTTTGAAACTCGCAGACAATACCGCGAAGTAACTAAACAATCTTATTAACGTTGACAATTCTGTTACAGTCAATAAAATAATACTTAGTAGAACAGTTAAGGGCGTAAGTACGAGTACTTGATTATTCCATTTCCCGAACGTTCACCAACTTAGATCCTTAGTATTCAAAACGTAATAGTCGTCGTTTCAATAATTACCAAATGTATGCAAACAATTCTAGCAAAACTTCTGGAGTTGGAGCATAAATTCGATACAAGTTTCAAATTGATTTAGTTGCTGGCGCAGGTCACGATCCAAAACAGATCCTAAATCATCGAGTTAGAGTATAAATTAGAACTTTGTTCGTAGATGCCTCGTCTTACCGTGCTGGCGTTACAGGAGAACCTTAGTCGGTTGTCCCAAGGTTTTGTGCCGCTATGACGCGCCAACGTAAAGAGACCTATCGCTTCTATCGTGATGTATGGGTACCTCGATGATGCGCGGCCGTTCGGGGGGTCAAAGCTGATGGGTGATAATGTACTTTTGTTGCTTTATCCCCTTGGGACGTTTAACACGGAATTCGGGTCTTAACGCTTAGCCTTCAATTACAGGGGCAGTGTTGATACGTAATTCGGGTACACTAGAATAGAATGGCTTAAGGCGGAGCCAGGAGAAAATTATTTCGCTGGTAATCCTCTTTGTGGTGAGAGGCTCCGACTGTAATGGCTTCTTAGTATTTTGTCTTAAGAAGTAAATTTATATCCAGACTGGACTCCGCTTAACTGCCTCAGTGACCATATCTTCGTACGAATTTATTTATGTAAACAAAACGTAAATTAAGGTTTACCCACGACGTTTGTTTCTTGTGTAATCCGTAGAATTTAAACTCTGTTTTAAATGTAAGCGCAGTGCACATTTGCATACATAATTATTGAGATAGTAAGCTCTGCTATATTTATAGTTTCGCCAGAAAGGTTCGATGTGTTAGATAAAACTTGTAACATGAGAGACAATAGATAGGTGCGACGGACCTAATGTTAAGTGGTCACCGTCGCCTATGGACATGTGCCATACTATGTGGCATTGTAGGAGCGATACCGTCATTGCGAACGCTTATAAGTCTTCTTCATTCATAATATGCCTAATAAAAGTATCCGACTTTTTTCAACTAATTTTATTTTATTTATTATTCCATGTACGGATTAAGAGTATATACAATACAATTTACTTTTTCTATTCATTATTATTCTACTAATCCTCTAAAAGTTAAATAAAAGTTAGTTGGTTTAGTTGTTTAATTTATCTCATGCGTTTGAACGCTTATTCCATTGATTTCAATATGTTTCTGTCCTGCGCTGAAATTAACCTATGGTTTAATATTTTCTTCTGCGTCGTGTCAGTGTGTACGGTTATTCAACGCGTCGTTTGCCTGGTGGACCATGACGAGTCGTGACTCTGTGGGTCCTTGTCTGTCAACATGGCTAACCGTCCTTAGCATCAACGTCATCGTCACATCAACGAACTAGTGGACGCCCACAGCTTCGCTCGCGTGGAATTAGACATAACATTAATTTCGTTTACACCTAGTTGCCACCCACTTCAAAGACTCTATCGATCGAATTTTGTACTTTGAACTTTATTCCTGGGGTAATCACCGAGGTGAAAAGTACCTCTACTTATATAGATACATACAAAACACAAATTTGTAATATTTATAATATTTTATAGCCTATGTCACTCAGTGAAGATGCAGTTTTCTAATGGTGAAAGATTTTTTTAAATCGGTCCAGTATATAACAAATGTTTCCTCTTTATAATATTAGTATAGATGATTTGTGAGTGTCTTTATTCATAGTTGAAATTACCGGCTTTCTCAGGTGTGATTTAACGCGGAAATAGTCCGACTAGTTTCGATCGATTATGATAATCATCTTCAGGAGTGAACGCGATGGCGGCGGGCATGGCGTACACTGTATTTTGTGGTTTTGTAGCAACTTTTACATTAATTTATCTCTGAAGTAAATAGTGCTGTCCCCAAATTCCGGGCTCTTCCTAACAGAAGCACGTGCGAGAGCACCGAAATCCTTAACACGTAGTTGAATTAAAATACCTCGTGACCCTTTTTCATTAATAAGAGATCTTCGCTCCTCCCTGAATATTTATGGCGTCTGGTATCGGTCCAAGTTACAAACAGTTCAACTACTAAAATGTTAGTTTTTACGCAACAATGTTATGACTTCTTCAAAAATTATGACAGCTCTATTTTTGATCCTGTCTCCATGTTTCAAATATCCGTATTTTTTTTTGGAATATAACCAATTAATTTTCAACAAGCTGTAAAACCTTATCTTAAAGCATAAGACACACACAAGACAAGTCCACAAATGTCTTCCGGCTATGTGTACCGATAATCTGAGTAAGCAGAGCAGATAGACCTGATTCCTCAGACAGACATTTTTTAAAGGATTTTTGCTGTTGGCTCTGGCTTGTAAAATAAAGATGATTTGATTTGATTTGTCAAACTGTTACTACATTGACTGTATTGTAAAAGCTTTATTCTTTAAACGTACATGTGTGTTATTGTGTATGTTGTCAGATATTTATCCGCGGTGTAATTTTTACGATGCAATCGCTAAGTCATACAATTTGCACCACATCCTAAACAGGGCCGGGATACTTGATTTTTCTGATACATTTTCATGAGGTGAGGAGCGTATGCCCCGGTCGGGGATTGGACCACTAAACGTATTAGCCGGATTGTTCGTATGTAGTGTCAATGTTATTGCCACTGTTGTATGTATGAGACGGGTTTCGGCAACCAGTGTCGTGTAGGGATGTGCGAAATGCGGTACTGAAGCATTTTATGCGTTGAATTTGATGTTGGTGTTACATTCATACTAAGAATAAAATCGGTGATGGCCGGGTGGCTAATATTTGATTTCTCATCTGAGAAGGTCCGGGTTGAAATCCCAATGGCATGCACCAATGACTTTTCTGTAGCTAAGTTTTTAGAAAATAAATGTCACCTCCGGTAACGTGAAAGTTAAGGAACGCTTAAGGAAACCGGCATGCATAAAATTTTTCATAGTGCTCTCGGAGGTACGTGAAATCCGCTATACCGCATTTGGTCATTGTGGTAGACTATGGTCAATACCTTCCATTTTGAGAATAGATAAGTGCCCAAAAAAAAGTATTTATTTCTATTTCCATTTCCATCTCTCTATTTCTGGTCGATAGTAAAGTAGGTATGGTGAGGTGGAGCAACAATAAATTATCACAGTCTGAAGAGTGAATAAGAAGAGATTTTTATAAAAGTGTTTTAATATACAAAATTTTCCATTATGACGCTATACCTAATCGATTATGGCGGTATAACCTAAAATTTTAAATTGAAATCGTGAAGGCGAGCTTTTTCGCATGCTTAAGTAAATGTATTGCAAATGGGGAATTTCGGAAGGAATATCATTTTGCACATAGCTCCTCGTACAAATTTTGATAAGAAATTTTAAACAAAAGTTCTCCTTTTAATATTGATAACTTACGTCGAGATGAAAGGCAAACATCTTCAAGCGATATTTTCAAGTCGTGCAATCTCGGTATTGGCATCGAACTTCTCATATTACGGCTTTCAAATTTCCTACTAGTCGAATGTAACCTAGATAACATTTCTGCTTTAAAATATCGAAGCCTTAGAGTTATAGGAACTTAGAGTTATGTGAAGTATATAATTATGAACGACTCTCTTAATATCAAGGACGTCTTATCACATCAAATCATGTTAGGTGTTGTGCATGCCCAACCCGGGGATCGAACCCAGCTTAGCAACTGCTTTTGCGACACAGGGTATAAATTTATTGCAAATACGGCTAAATAAAATAAAATCTTTTATCCTTTTAACCTTTCCTATTTAAACAAATGAAAATATCCGATAACAAATGTCTTCACTCATAAAATATCAGTCAAATATTTTTTAGTATAATTTTTCTTTGCCACATTTTAAGTTACACATTAGTTAATTCAGTTTACACATTATCATGTAAAACTTAGTTAAAACTTGCAATGGTACATTAATTTACCACGACAATTTAGGTAAATCTGCATTTAAATTCCAGAGTTGATTTGATGTTCCCTAATAGTTCAGCTGTGACTATAAAATAAAACCGCTTGCAAATGTACCCGCATATTTATGTAAGAGCATTTTACATACGCAAATAGTGGGTATAAATCGCAGTCTCATATGTTCCTAGTTTCGCATTCACCACAAATGCCCCGCAAAACATTAGACCGTAAACAGCGCTTCGAACATTTCTGGGACTCAATTATTCCACATGTGAACCTCGCTGATTTCATAAGCTTTCGCCCCTATAAACTATCTACATTGCAGGCTCAACACTGCAGCTTTATCTAACGGACGATTTAAACCTGCAATGTACGTTGAACGTTTGTAATGTGCTCGAGATAATGCTCGTTACACATTACCCAGTGTTTCTGCCACCCTGGTCGGAAAATTTACATTTCAAACGAACAGTTATCGTGATGCAGGAAATGAGACGTTGGAACTAACCTTCCGTAGGATAAGTTAGTGCAAACATGTGTGAACTGTCTCACAATTCTAATATTACCTCGGCTCACGTGAAAGTTTTGGTTCACTCAAATTTCTGCTGTTTTACACATTTTACACTACATGATAATTTTGAATCTCTTTGCACAGTCACCGTGTGGTTAAGTATCAGTCAAATTGAAATTGTTATAATGGTCCAAGAGCTGGCATCAATTTTTCGGTAGGTATTTGAGGCAAGCTGAAAACTTGTCCAACGCCTCTCCTAT
>DWTT01000249.1:0-17913 GCA_018250895.1 Carterocephalus mandan | reverse complement strand
GATTTTTATTTTTAATAATTTCCTACTTTTATTGAACGCTTTCGATTATATGTAATGGTAATGGTAGTGGTAGGGGTAGTGGTAGTGGTAGGGGTAGTGGTAATGGTAGTGGTAGTGGTAGGGGTAGGGTTAGTGGTAGGTGTAGTGGTAGTAGAAGACTAGAAGTCCACACACATTAAGTTCTCCCAAAATATTCACAAAAAATATTTTATGGCAAAAGAATGTTTGCCGGGTGAGATAGTATATATATATATTTCATGCACTGGCTATGAGAGGAAGAGAGAAAGAAAATTTGTCTCTCTGTTCCTTAACTAACTTATATTTCCTTCTAAACATCTGTTCGCCTTAACCCTTCAATTGATCGAAGCCTCAACTGATTACACTTTTCGTAACGCTCTCGTCACGCACTCACTAGATTACTCCCCTTTTTTTTATTGCTGGGAAATGCATTTACGCATCCCGCCTAGCCGCAGGCGGGTATGTAGTCACGCGTTCGTAAAGAAGTTTTTCTTTTGTTTCGCTGCGCTTCCAGAGTAGGTTTGCGTTGGTGCGATCGTGTCGCTAATTCGTATTTCCATGCTTACAGTTTAGACAACATAGAAATGATTCTACTCCGAGCCGACAAAAACAACGGTGGGGTTAACATCACCGACTTCGTTATGGAATCTGCACAGCACATCAACGTAGGCCTGGGTGCTGCCAGTCTTGTTGAAGAATGTTCGTGCCCGCCCGGTTACGAAGGACTTTCTTGCCAGGTACGTGTTTATTAACTCTCAATTCAACCCTGCTTTCTCTTAAAAGGCTCTAAGATGGCAAATTACTCGTGATACCCACTACGAGTAATTTTTTTCCCCGTAGAACCACTGCACTAGAGTTATATTGCAATTCGGTAGTTTTATTCCACGGGTAATTATGATTGACTTTAGTCCCTCTGCATATAATATATACATAATTATACATTATGTCCATATTATACAAATTTCAGAAAATTAAAAAAATATTACTTTATATACCCAATAGAATAATAAACTCTACGAATAATATGATGATTAGTATATTAATATTTTTATTTTTCTGACTTGAAATGCCCGGCAACAGCTCGGAGGCTTATGCCGCTTAGGTATAAATGGGAACACAACGATGTGGGGTTCCCATTCATACCTAAGCGGCACGTGGTTATTCCACCATATTATTTTACAGCTCCAGTTGTTCCCGCTTGAGATGAAATAAGGGTGTGGCAGTAAAGAAAAAAGATAGTATCTTTCACTAAGGCCAGTGCTATAATGTTCTGCTTCAATAATGTATATTAAAAACATTGTCTTCAGAAATGCGCGTCTGGATTTGTCCGTGAGAAGTCGGGACCTTGGCTCGGCAACTGCGTGAAGAAACGAGACTGTCCCCCGGGAACGTACACCGATCCCAACAACGAGCTGGACTGCAAGCCCTGCCCTTGCCCTCTCACTAACAGCAGGAACCAGTTTGCCAGAACTTGCGCCCTCGGCCCTGCTGGCAACGTAATCTGCAACTGTATGCCTGGGTAAGTCCCACAAAATTCCACATACTATTATTACATGTTCGCAAACCATAAGCGTTCCACTTCTGGAAACTTGTCTCACGCACAGCCAGAGCTGTGGGAGGTCTAGGGCATACATTTTGCCCGATCCGGGAATCGGACCAGGGACCTCTAAAAGTCGTGCCTACGACCACTAAACCAACGAGGCATACATCGCAATTATGATGTTCCTTTTTTAAATCTTAAGCTGTTAACTAATTTCGAATTGATGTCATATTTTTTTGATTTATCGCTTTTATTGGCTCACAGCTATGAGGGAGACGACTGCAGTCGCTGTGCGTCCACCCATATCGGCAACCCTCTGATACCCGGCGACTACTGCAAGCCGAAACCTACGAAGACATGCAATGAAGTGGGGACCAACTTCATACGGTCGCCTGACGAGTGCGTCTGCAAAGATAACGTGCAGGGAACCAACTGTGACCAGTGCAAGAACGGCTTTTTCTACCTATCTAAAGATTTCAGGTATACATCTCCAACACAACCCTTTCTTTGTCCCAATGTTGGGCACGGGTATCCTCTCAGAATGGGAGGGATTAGGCCTTTGTGCTACCACCACACTAGTCAAGTGCAGATTGGTAGACTTCACATGCCTTCAAGAACATTAAGAATAACTCTCAGGCATGCAGATATCCTCAACATGCAGACATGCAGGAATGCAGGTGATATTTAATTTGTTATGACTTAGTTGAGTGATTGGTGCATGCCGCTTGGATTTTAACCTACACTACCTCGATTGAGAAGTGAATACAATTTCCACTGCTGCAAAATTAATTCCTATTACTGTTTAATTTAATGAGTTCACGATTGATTTCAGACACGGATGCGCCGTATGTTTCTGCACGGGCATGTCTCAGGAATGTACGTCCAGCTCCCTCCGTCGCAAGACGAACACGATCCACTTCAACGTGCCAAGCATCGTTGACCAAGTGAAGGTGTACAAGAGCACTCCCTTCGGAGCAGCCGGCGCCGTCCGGTACTACGCCCCAGTTGAGGATGAGAACAAACCGCAGTTAAGAAGAGGAGAAGTAGAGCTGATTCCCTTGTCCGTTGAACGCGCGTCTCAGCCTACTATTTACTACTGGAGCCTGCCGATGAAGTGAGTTCAAATACAAATAATTTTTAGGAATTTAACACATAAATAGCATTTGAAGTATTTCAAATGTTTTTTGCAAACTAATAAAATATGCATTGCAACCTAACGCGGTATGCGGTTAATCAATATGAATCGTCTCTTTTCCTGTAGCTTTGCTGGTGACAAAATAACGTCCTACGGAGGATATCTACGCTACGCTCTACGTCACATACCGACACCTGGTCAAAACACAAGGAATACGGCTGCTGATGTGCAACTAATTAGTGTAAGTATGGTGGCATTACGACTTTGTGTCTACCGGATTTTTTACAGATAAAAAGAGTGCGAAGAGAAAAATTTCACGTGTAGGTACAACAACAGCAATTTGAAATTTGACACTATTGTAATTACACAATTTATTACATATTTTTATTTAAAAGTTTTTTTTTGTTGCCTTTGATATTAAAAGAATTTAATATTAGAGTATTAATATTTATTAATTTACTATCAATAACTTTAATTAATTCTTAAGCTTTATAATTCAATATATTTTTTGTAGGATAACCGGCTTACCTTCCAATATTTCGGCTATAACTTCGCACCCGGCAGCGATGGCTACTTGAATGCAAGCGTACAGTTTCTGGAAGAAGGTTGGCGCAGGTATGATTTCCAAGTTACAACAAAACACATAACATAATATCACATCTGTATTTCCCCAAAGGGGTAGACAGAGGTTTGTGATCAACCCACTTTTCACCAGTCATATTTAGTTCCCATGTTATAGGTGGTAAGCCATACAACAGACACAAATCCAGACTCCCACCTACAAGTAACCACCAAATAATACTTTGTTCGAGCCGAGGATCAAATCCAGAACCTCTTGCTTAGCAGTCGCATTTACAAGACCAACGAGGCAGTAAAGGTTTCTAATAAGATAAACATTAAAGTTTAATTCGCTATTTTAAACTACTTAGACAATATTAATTACCTAACACATAAATTCTGTAATATTAATGAACATACAACAACAGTTTAAACATAGACTGAATTCAATTAAGAAAAGTCAATTAAACCTTCAAAAATATCGTAAAAGCTATTAACTCCTATGCAATACCCATCCTAACGTTCTCCTTTGGGATCATTAACTGGTCAAAAAATGAGCTGCAGAACCTTCAACGTGTACTTAACACTTTTATGACTAAACATAGAAAACACCATCCAAAGTCGTGCATACCAAGAACAGATGGTGGCCGGAGGCTAATAGATATTGTTAATCTTCATAATAAATTAATTAAAACTCCTAGACATTACTCTCAGTACAAAGGAACTTAATATATCGACGATGGAAAACCAGGGTGGGAGTGAAACTTACGTCGTGAAAATGTGTGAAGTGAAAGTCGCGAGTTGGTAAAGTAAAATCACTTCTGATAGCGGGATGTTACAAAGTAAATTAAAACTAAGTTTATATCCGGTATTAATTTATCGTATTTACAATTAATTATACCTACAATCAACTTAATTTCATCTTATTACAAGATAAAAACGAAAAATTTAAATCAATACGTACTTCCAGATCTGACGGCAAGGAAGTGAGCCGTGAGCACTTCTTGCTGGCGTTGGCAGACGTCAAGACTATTTTAGTGAAGGCGACCTACACGACCAACACAGAGATAGCCTCTCTAATCAGCGCTAGCATTGACACCGCAGAGACGTACGGAGACGGGCCTTTGGCGCTGCACGTGGAACAGTGCACGTGCCCCACGGGACACGTCGGTACCTCGTGCGAAGACTGTGCCCCAGGATACACCAGGTGAATAGTATAATTTTAGTGAATAAACATCACTATCGTCAATGTGAAATTAAATATGTAGTATTATCTCTTCAATGAAGCATGAATAATAACTTATAATAATTCTCTTCTCTTATTCTAGAACTTCATCCGGCCTGTACTTGGCTCACTGCAAGCCGTGTAACTGCAACGGGCACTCCAATATGTGCCACCCCGAAACCGGAGTTTGCTACGTAATAACTTATTTCATTCATCATCATCACAACCCTTTTATTTTGTTCCACTGTTGGGCACGTGTCTCCTCTCACAATGGGAGGGATAAGGCCTTAGTCCACTACGCTGGCCAAGTGCGGATTGGCAGACTTCACATGCTTTCGAGAACATTATGATGAACTCTGAGGCATGCAGGTTTCCTCACGATGTGTCCTCCACCGTTATAGCAAGTGACATTTAATTTCTTAAATCGCACATAACTCAGAGAAAAGTCATTCAAAAAAATTCAAAAGTCAAGTGCGTGCCGCTTGGGTTTGAACCCGGACCACTCGAGTGAGAGGCGATTTCGATAGCCACTGGGCTGTCACCGCTGTAAGAACTCAGCGCTACACATAATTTTCCGGGATAAAAAGTATCCTATGTTACCCTCTAGGTCCTGTACCATTTTATATTATTAAAGATAAGGATTTTGAAATGTTTAATTAGACTTCATTACTAATCCTCCATGGTACAACATCTTTTCAGGACTGTGCGGACAACACTGCCGGAGACAATTGCGAGACCTGTAAAGACGGTTACGAACGCGACGAATACAATAACTGTGTGACAAGGAGGGTTTCTTGCAAGTAAGCTAAGTAGCCAAGCCATATATTAATACAAAATTTCCCGTGCCCAATAGTCATGAGCATACGGATTCTTTCCCGTTGTATTAGTATATTTAATATACGAGTAATATAAGTTATTTCTATAAGTTTATTGAGAACAGTATTATTTATTTCTAAAACTGATCTCAGTATTAGAAATAAATAATGCATATAATAAGATCACTGCAGCAAGAGATAGAGCAAATTGGAGTGGTTTAGGGGAGGCCTTCGTCGCTGAGGCGACTATTACTAGTTATTTTTGTAGTAGAAGTAAAAAGGCTTTATTGTTAAGTAAGTACCTGCGCTTGTCGATATGTTATTGCTGTCAAAAATTAAAAGGAAAGGACATAACGTCTAATTCTATGACTAGTATAACCATACATTACTTTAGTTCAATGAATTTTGTAGCAATGTTTCGTTCGATCAATGGTTTGAATCTATACAGTGTGGTTACGTATTATGTAAGTAGGTACATCTATTTTACCAATTTCCATTGGTAAAGCGCCGTGAATACCCTGTGTGAATGGTTGAGGCCTATGTCTCCCATATTTTTATGACGAAAAACTCATTACCATATTTCCCGCAGCTGCGACCCGCGAGGAGAATCCGGCCCGTGCACCGACTACTGCCACTGCAAGCAGAACGTGGAAGGCGAAGCTTGCGACCGCTGCCGGCCAGGCACCTTCGGCCTGGACGTCGCCAACCCCCTTGGCTGTACCGCCTGTTACTGCTCCGGCGTTACCAACGCTTGCCATGAGGTATCAGTCCATCGATTATAACCCATCATCAGCCGACTACTGAGCACGGGCATGTGAGGAGCTTAGATGACCTCCAAGTAACCTATTGCAGACTGGCTAGGATCCTGGCTGGATCCTAACATAATCTCATTCTTGTGGAAAACACAAGAATGAGATTATGTTAGGATCATTATTAATTATTTGTAGGAAGGGGGTGTGGTCCATATTGCCCATAAGTCATGATATCTACCTCCTAAAGATATCTATTCAATTCTATATCTAGATCATACTGTAATCAAAATTTTCGAGTTACTTTGCCCTTTGACCTGCCGTTGCCTGATTTAAGACATCATCATTTTGCATTTGAAGCAAGATTATAGAGGATTTCAAAGAACCCAAAGATAAAAAAAAGCCACCGCAATACCTATGCGTAGAATTATCCTTAACGAAAAAAATTCTTTATATCCAGGCTAGTCACTTTGCGAGGATCCCAATGGCGGCTCCTATTTTCGGCGAAAAACATGGAGGCTACACGCTCATGGACTTGAGAGCAGAGCAAGTGATCAGCGACCAGTTTATCCCTGTTCCGAACCAGAGTGAACTGATGTACTCCTTTCCGTTCCCACCTCAGGAGGAACTATACTGGTCTCTGCCTGTCTTCCCTGGTAAGAGTTTGACTAGAAACACAATCACGCATTTTTTTGGGGAATTCGTTTTGATATCTCTTAAGAAAAAGAAAACAAACATGTGATGTTTGAATGTTTGAGTTGAGGACCAATACCAGAGTCAAAACACAGTAGGTACAGCTAGTGGTAATGCTGTTTTGAAAAATGCATGTAAGTAACCTACATAAAAAAAAATCTGCAGCAAAACTTCTGTTGCAGGCAATCGAGTTTTATCCTATGGAGGCACGTTGTCGTTGAAGCAACAGTTCCAGTCGCAAGACGATGCAGTCTCCTCCCCAGGTCAAGACGTAGTACTTGTCGGCGATACGATGTCCCTCTACTGGAGCAACCCTAACCAGATCAGATCCAGAGTTGCTTTGGTGAGTATACACCAAGCAGTTTCATTAAATCCCTGCCCTCTATGTTGTGACATAAATAAGCCGTCCTTAACTAAAGAGAGGTATTTACTAAAATGTATCAAATAGTCTTCTAGTCTTGTATAAAAATCTTGAATGTTTTAGAGTTACCAAGTGCCACTGACAGAAACCAACTGGTACGTGCTGAACACGGGCGCGCCGGCTACTCGCCAGAACTTCATGTCCGTGCTGAAGAAATTGAAGAGGGTCATGGTGCGGGCCACTATAGCGCCAAACCTCTCGCTTACCGCAATCGCTGACGTTTCCATGGATACAGCCACAGAGATATTCACCTCCAGCCTACCAGTTGCCACCAGTGTTGAGGTAAATATGATTTTACTGTCGTAAATCTGAGTGCAAGGCTAAGCAATTTTGGGCAATTGGGTATTTGAATATTTTTTTTTATTAGATAAATGAAAAGATCATATAAGTATATGTTTTATAGCAAAACTATTTTTTTTTCTTTTTTTCTCGCAATAATTCAAAAGTTATTTCACTTCTTCGAGACTATTTATTATCTAGAAGACCAACTCTGCAACTTGGTAACCTGCCAACTTGGCTGGGACAACTTCCATGACTGAAACAGAAAAATGATTACTTTAAGGACCATATAAGAAAATTACATATTAATTGGTTACGCTATCTCCAGGTATGCATGTGCCCCGAAGGATACAGAGGGACTAGCTGTGAGGAATGCACAGCCGGTTTCTACGAAGATCAATCTGGATACTGCCAAAGGTGTAACTGCAATGGGCATGACTGCCAGCTCGGCGCCTCTGACGAAGTCATTTGCAACTGTCGCCCGCCCTACACTGGACCTGACTGCTCGTCAATTGGTGCGTTTACTAATTTGAATTTTAAGGATTTCAATACTAACTATAAACTTGGAGATCAATTTAGTAGATATAATTAACCTATTTTTTATTGATCTATCAAGATACATATACATATATTACTTAGGTCCGAGCTGATATTTTGAACGAATGTAAGAATAAATTTGTTGTGATATGATTAGGTTTGGTAATGGAGCTACTCCCATCCATACATGAGCCGGCACATCCCAACTCAACTGTAGTGCGAGTGACTTTTACGTGCAAATACCGGGCGCCGGAGCCCCTTACGATAGCGTTTTACTTTGAGGGCAAAGAAGTACCGACACCAAAACCCTTCTATCAGTCGAGACAATACGTGGACGGCTGGCGAGGCGAACACGTCTGGAATACTCTGTGGGAAACACAACATCAGGGTGATGTTTACGAGTGTCGCACGATCACTGAGGGAGGAGTCACATTAGGGGTATTGATTACTACATTGCCAGAAAAAGGTAGTTCTTGATCCGTATAAGTTATTGTCTGCAGTTTGTATCAACCCTTGTGCTCATTCGCTTTGGCTTTGCCGAAATATTTGTATTATGTGTGTCAAGGTGTCAAGGTCTGTAGTCTTCCTAATAATCCTTGTATTTAATTTCTACATTATAATATCCTCGTCGGTAGGCTCTCCTTTCATTTCATTCGAAATTACTAATATTATTTGAAAGGCATTGTTTCATAACTCGCTAAAAGTGTAATACGTCTGCAAACACAAATCATCGTTGAGTACATTGTCTACAGCTCGCCTCGTATATAAAGCCATATTTCGTTTTCGTGTAAGCAAATGTTCATAGTCCGTTTTATTTTTAATGTGTGTGATTTTAATTTATTATTTTTAAATTTTATTCCAAAGTTATAACAGAGGCTTGTCCTTCTGCAAGCCCAAAGAGATTACCTATGCCGTTGGCGTAGTTGTACATGTGTTTGTACGTGTGACTAGTATCTTTTTTCTTCTCAAATTCCAGAAAACAGATTAGGTACTTAGTGCAAAAAATGTAGCACACCTAGTTTTTTCGTAATAAGTCGTAAACAGAACGTAATTAAAATAGAAAAATGTTTTCAGGTAACGAAATAAGTACAACAACACGGTCGCCTCCGCCTCGCAGTACCATTGAAGTGAGGATCACCAGCAACAACCTGATGATCCAGGAAGTCGGCAGCTCCGTTAACTTCACCTGCCAAGCTAAGAGCCCCATGACTATGACCCGTCTCAATGTAACCTGGTACAAGGAAAACGGCTACTTGCCCCAGGACAGGACGCAAATCGATCAGAGGAGTGGCCTTCTGCTGATAACTAACTTGCAAGTGTCTGATAGCGGCGTTTACATCTGCCAGACCACTGATGGCATCTCTACCGGCCAGGCGACAGCCACTCTCAAAGTTCCAGGTTAGTAATATCTTATTCAGTAAGCAATAATAAATTATTATCTAATAAAAACCTAACACTTTTTTAAAAATATTTCCTGCTCTCATTCTGGAACAGTTGTCCCTCTGAGGGTTTTTTACGCGAAAAGTAAGTTATCAATTTATTTTGTTTAAAATATCTTGGTAAAATCTGTACACACATATAAAGAAATAAAGTACCTATATGTATAGTGTAAATACAGGTTAAACTTTTTAGGTTTCAAAAAGGGTAATAAAACTGAATTACCACGTTCGGTATTTTTTTTTGTTACAAAATATGTGTTTTATCTCCAGGCAACGTAATGACGATCCCCTCGGTCTCTATCACTCCGGCAATAAAGGACTATTATGAAGGAGACAGGATTGAACTAATTTGCAACATCTCTGGCAACCCCGCGCCCACTATCACATGGCAGAGAGGCTCGAACCAACCACTGCCGGCATCCTCGCTCGTCTATGACAGCCTGTTCATAATCGACGACGCAAGGGTTGAGGACTCTGGTGAATACAGGTACGCCTACATGAACGACTTATGACTTATGAAAATCTTGTGAACATTTTGTTAATCTGTTTCTTCTTACGCAGGTGTATAGCAAGCAACACAGCTGGATCCACGGACAGAACCGCGATCGTGACTATAAGGCCAAAGCCTTCGTTGCCGCCTCGCGAGAAGCTGGTCGTCTCCCCTCAAACACCAACCGTGTACGAGGGTCAAAGCACACGAGTCGTTTGCACAGGCACAGCGAACGTACCGATCGGCACTGTCCAATGGCTCAGGTAAAGGAAACTGTTACGAAATTCCTTTTTAGTAGCTATATTAAATCCAATCTATGAATGGAACAAGTATTCTTATGTGTCCGTACGACGAAATCAAAATTCATGAAAACCGTAGACTAACAAAGGTCACCAACATTATTGCAATGTCAATAACTTTAAGTAAGAATAGTCGGCCAGGCGTCCTGATCGCGGAAATTGCTAATTTAGAGGGCGTATTACAGGTTAGAATTGTGTCGCTTGGGGGAGGCCAATGATCGAAATTGACTTCCAAAAACTGATAACGTTTTTAATTATTTTTTGCCAGCTACTACATTATCCTCACTATCGACTTGGGTCAACTTGCAGAGAACTTCCAATGGCCTTAAGTCCGCCCTTTGTAAAATCTAGCTTTAAGACTTTAAAATAAAGAAAAATAAGCTTTAAAAAAATATACATAAATAAATAAAATGATTTTTATATCCTATTTATTTTTGCAGGCAAGATGGAGCTGACTTCTTACCAAACGTGCGCGATGGCGGCGACGGGGTTCTTTACATCGACTCAGCGGTGCTGATGAACCGGGGCATGTACATCTGCCGAGCCATTTCCAATGAAATAAACCCGGTGCAGATTGTCATCAACGTGATCGCACAAAACACCCCACCCCCAGAAGAAGCCAGCAAGATAACGGTATCCACGGAACGCCTGAAGATCCCAACGGGAGGTAGTGGCACAGTCGATTGCAACCCTCAAGGCTACCCTCCACCGTTAATCAAATGGACCAAAGTAAGTTTACTTAGTGAGATGGCAGACATGCCATTCCAGCTTTGCTTTGCAGCATTGCGCAGTGAAAATCTGTTCCGAAATTGTTTTCATTCTTCTATCTATGATAGTAGTGTGTTGATTCCATATGTTATTTTCTCAGTACCAAGGCGAATTCGGACCCGGTACCAGCCAACAATACAACAAACTCGTCATATCAAACGCGCAAGAGAGCGACCAGGACTATTACAGCTGTGAGGGCATTGTTGACGGGGAATCGATTAGTCAACATTACGTCTTTGTGGAGATTGAAAGTGAGTACACAGATAGCATTAGAATACCTGCAAATCTAAAACCAATCTTAAAGTGGATAGCAAATTCAAACCTCTTCTAATCATATCACTACTTTAATTCCTTACGCCTTTTTACTCATACTATGCATTTGCTATTTTATTGACTTTTTTGTTTTTTACGAAGGAAAAAGCAATTCAAAATTAACGGGATATTATGAAAGCAAAACTTGGACATTATGTATGATATATGACATTTAATTTTGTGTGTAGTTGTAATTTTGTGCAGTCACAATACGAGTATAGCTTTCATGGACTCGCTTAATAGGCGGTTTATTTCCCCATTCTTGGCCAACGCAACCCCAGGGAAACACCTCCTTTAGACGCCTTTTAAGAAGGGGATAGGTTTCAGTGATTCGGAGCTGTATATTATTTGCTGAACGTACAGTAACCTAAAAATATTACAGGGCGGGAACCTCCTCGCGTGCAGATTTGGCCAACTGAATCACCGCAGCTTGTTACCCTTGGGACACAGTACGACTTGCACTGCATGGTGAAGGGCGGTATCCCAGAACCAGATGTCACATGGAGCCGCAGCGGTGGAAGAGCGCTTTCACCTCACGTCCAAATGCAAAAGCACAACGTTTTAAGGTACAGTTAGCGGCACGAAATTTTAGCTGGCCCTGAATGCGCAGAAATCGAAATAAATGGTATCGTCTTACGCGGGACGAGCGGGTTGGTAGACGTATTATGTCCTACGCAGTGATACTTCATGCGCTATGAATTTCATTACACTACACTTTCGTGCTAAACTCTAATAAGGCGATGCTTTTCGGAGATAGTTGGGGTAAGGGAGACGTAGATTAACGTTTAAAATTTTCGGCATTAAAAGGCTTAACACAAAACAGCGGCGTAAATACGTCTCATATGGTTTCATTTCTTAATATCATAACCTTTTCATAATACCTATTTATTACAATTGTAATATTTAGCTAGTTCGTTTTCTCTTCTACAATAACCTCACAGGGGATTTTAGATATGTTATTCATATCATTAGTAAAATTCATTCTCCCGAAGCAAGTTCATACAAAAATTCATGCAGACCTGTGTTTGGGCCTCTGACTTGCAGAGCATAATCGTGGAATTAATTGCAAAAAAAAAGAACATATCACAGTTTACTACAGTTCCATATCTTCTGAATACATTTTGATTTTATGCCTCAAATATTATAAAAAAACTAGAGCTATGACTACGTGTTCAACATTTCGAGAGCTTATATCTCTCGCATCTTCAAGACGAAGTTTGGCTTCGCCAGCCATCAAACGGCTCATGCAAAGAATGCAGAACAATTTAGCTTATCTAACAGGGCATAATGCAGATGGGTTGAACTTACTCTTTTAACAAACAATTTAATTATTTGGATTTAATTACAGACCATTATTAACATCATTAAATGAACTTATATTGGAGCTGCAGATATTTTACACTAATCGTCTATGAAATCAAGTCAGTTATGAATATTATTGCCTGATGCTCTTGAATGCGCTAGTCTAGATATCTACAGGTCAAGGATATCGGATTGGCCCGATTTTGAGCTAAGAACACTTATCTTACTAACGAATGAAATCTGAATACCTACATTGTCTTTTGTTAACAATGGTTCTGTATTTCCATCTTTTTATTTCATGGCTGAGTTACGCAAAATACAAATGTTGAGATAAAGGTACCAGAATATTTGTTTTTGCAATTCGTTAGTTGCTAGTTTATAAATATTGTAAACATATATTTATTTGATAGCACCAGTAAGAGATGCACACAACATGCTTCTCAAGTTCAAGTTATGAAAATTCTATAGTAGAATTCAATAAAATTTGCACACAATTCAATAATACACAATTTCAGATTCGAGCGCATCGATGTGAACGACGAAGGCGAATACACGTGCACGGCATCAAACGTGGCAGGCACGGATAACGCCCACGCATTTATTAAAGTTGTTTCTATGCCGGAAATCACCATCACGCCAAACCTGTTCGTAGACGCCGTCGTCGGAGACCCCGTCACAATCGAATGCCGAGCCCAAGGATACCCTGATCCGGAAGTCTCTATTAGTAAGTTCTTTGAATCGTCAAATCATTTGTTCGTAAATTTCGGTGATCCTCTTCAACTCCTTTCATTGTACTTCCTTAGTTTAGGGAGATCAAAGTTGCTAGATATCTTAATAAGGCACTAGTCTTCACTGACTGGATTTTCAACCTTATGAAATGGGACATCAATCGCAACAGATCAGGTGGAATAGCGCTAATTACGGTTCACTCCATGTACATTACATACTTGTTGTATAGGTATTGTATTATTCGAGAACATTCTACAGGTGACCAAAACAACTACGAAATCGTGAGACCGTCACCGCGTATAGCCGTGCTGAGGATCCCTGCGGCACGTTTCGAGAACGACGGTGATTACGTGTGCAAAGCTACATCCCTGGCGGGTACTGTAGAGGAACGCTTTGCCATCCGCGTTGACAGAGGAGACGGCGGTGTCGGTAGCGATGGCGAAACCGACGGCGGTGGCGACGGTGAGAAACTATTCAAAGATTAATTGTGTTTAAAACTTCAGGTAAGGAAAAGACATAATAAAATTTATTTAAACAGATGGCAGCGGTGAAAGTGGCATCAGCCCGGATGAGTACCCGTACGACATCCAACCTGGCAGCAACTTAGCCATCGAGGGTCATGAGACTCGTCTTGGGTAAGTAATTTGATGTTTATTATATGATATTTAATTACTTCCATGAGTTAGTCTGAAGTCCTAGATTAAATTGAAATCGCGCTTTTGGTAAACATTTTTGTGGTTGGGCACATTATCGACATTAATTAGGTATATAACAAGAGCCGCAAAAACTTATTAATATATTAGAACTTATATTATGTATTATTTATAAATATATTATAGTAAAAATGAAGAAAATTACGTTATTCGGATTTACAACGATTTGACTTAATTTTTTGACAGATGCAATGCATCAAGTGAATACGAAGTGAGATGGAGTCGAGGCGACAGGCAGAACCTCCAATACAACGCAAGGCAGATCGGATCGGACTTAGTTATCACCGACGTAAGTGATTAGATTAGAAGTAAACTCTAGACTAGCCTGGTTGAAAAACAACTGATGGTTCTAAGAAATATGGTTTATTTGAAGTAAGTAAGCAAAATATTTTATATGTTAAGGATTTTGTGTTGTGAGACTAATTATGTATTGTATTGTATTGTATGTATTGTATTCATCGAATGAAATTCAATAAGTAACCGCCATGCACCGCCGTTTTCAGGCACATAAACCCTGCGGATAATATTATGTTATATTGACTTGCATTATAAGCAATTAAATTTTGTTTATGTACCTACCAAAGCCATACTTCACACAGATAACGAAGAACGATTCCGGCCAGTACGTCTGCACACTCATCAATCGCTACACCAATGAGGCTAAGCACGCTGTGTACACGAGGCTGGACGTGATCGCCCCTCCTAAGATCACCCTGAGGCCTGTGAAGCAAGTGGTGCAACCGGGACAGTCTCCTACCGTCGAGTGCATGGTGGTAGGCGACGAAGTCGAAGTCTCCTGGACGTTGCCTAACAGAGTGCGATCTAAGTAAGTAATGGCTTGCTATCATTCTTGTTTTTGATAATAACGTAATGCAACCTAACATCACGCTTGTTTTTCCCCGAAGGGATTAGGCAGAGGCACGCCTCTGTTACTACACATAGTAACACCCACTTTTCACCATTTCTATTTAGGTCTCATGTAGGAATTTCCAATAGGAATTTTAATCGTATTGGCATACCGGGCACAAATCCAGACTCCGAGCTTCTAATAAGAAAAACCCAACATATTATTGGTAGTTAGTTGTATAGGTTTTAGTTAGTTTTGGTTATATTTTGTACTAAGTTTAAGTGTCATAAATAAATACTTTTACAAAACATTTATTACATATCTCTTACCTACTGTTTCGGGGAAGTAAAAGAGTGATTTTAGGTTACGTTATTTAATTTTTTACAATGTATGTAATGTTTCGACCACTACCTCCTTAGCCTTCCACTTGTAGATAATAATTATTATATTTCCCGTTCCACAGCCGTGTCGAAATTCGTGGTAACACTCTGAGATTCCGCCAGATTGAGGTAGAAGACGCCGGGGAATACGTATGTTTCGCCAGGAACAGAATAGCGAACGCAACAGCCGTTGCCAAAGTTATCGTCAGCGGTACGTTTTACAAATTGACATAATTTTTTGTATCATAATGCTTTACCATCACAATGTTTCACTATAAAAACACGTTTAGAAAAGTATAATAGAGCATATTTTTAACGCACAAATTTATTTAATTGACATATGTATTATACCTCACTGATGTACAGGATGCACATTAAATAGTTTTCGTAAAGTCACCTGTCACGAGCCTTTGCTACACCATTTCTAAAGTAAGGCTATCTCAGATGCATCGTCCAAACACTTAACAACAAACACTCAACTATAACATCCATTCTCACCTGCTCGTATAAGGGTATTGATGCATGTTACAATAACTATTGTATAGAGGACAGCGAACGAACGACATGGATGTCTCATGATAACGAGCAGTACGCGCATGTGGGAGCGGCTGTGCATCTGAGGTGCAACGAGGCGCAACCAGACTTGCGCATCCGATGGACGAAGGACGGAAGGGGCCTTCCAAGATCCGTGAGCCTCCAGCGCGATGGATCCGTCATCATCCGCCACGCCCAGAAATCCGACAGCGGTCGATATGTCTGTGTTATTTCGGACTCATACGGCCGCAAATTTAGCAATTACATCAACCTACACATTGAGGGTCAGTGAGAGTCGTAGAATCGACCTTAAACTTCAGTAGTTGGCGCTTCTTTGGTCATGGTCGTGTCGCCCCTTTTCTCCCGCTTCGACTGCTCTCTTATAGTTCGACTAACCGGAATGCTTAGCGGATCATTTTGATTCACGTTTTCAACCCTTTTTATACGTGCGTAACTAACCTAGTGCTATGTCAGTTATAAATAGATAGTCATATTGTTAGCTAAGTAGGCATTTTTGTATTGTAATATAACATCTATGTTTTCTGATCTACCCGTGAAGGTATAAAGTGCTTACACACGCAGTTTCATTGTGAAAATGATGGAGAATGCATAGAAGGTGAATTCTTATGCGACGGGTACAAGGATTGTCTGGACGGTAGCGATGAAGCAAACTGCCTGTCGAGGGAGAAGCGACTCTCAGGGCCCGACTTGAGCTCCAATCTCACTGGTAACTGTGGTGCGGGTGCCACTGGTGTGGGGGGTATTTGTCCTTGTCCAGTCGCTACGGGTCTTGGAATGCTATTGTTTACTCGTCATATCTGTGGGGTGAACTAAAGAGCTAGTTTCTCGATACTGGATAAGAAAATCGATTATGTCTATGTATACAAAGCAATGTGTGTGAATAAGCTTTGGGCGCAACCCAATTCGAAAATTCACTTGAGATTTGAAAAATCTCGGTTTCATTAAGCTACTTCTTAGGTATTACTATTTTTTAATTGTCCAGTTTTTCTACTAGGTTAGATCTACTTAGATAGAATAAAATTTTAATGACTAATAAGGTAAAGTGTTGAGAGAGACATGCTTATTGACGATATCGAACATCTCTCTCACATCTTGAAGGATAAACTTCCACAGTAAAAGTGGAAGTAGAGCCAGAGGCAGTTAAAATTGAACTCTACCTCATACGTACCTACGTTTAAAGTTAATTTTACGAAATTTGTATTTTTTTTAATACTAAAACTGTGTTGTTATGCCTTAGCTAACTGAAACGTGTGCTTTGCATGAGTAGATGCGATAATACTTGTTGATTACAAATGAAAATTGTGTTTGAATTGATTTTTTATAGGTATTTCTTAAGGAAATGTACCATATTTTATATCCGGTTCACCAAATCATTTTATTGTTTCTCAAATTAACCTTATCCAATTTCACGCTAGCATATTAGCGACGGTAGTAAATTAAATAATATAATCTTTTATATAATCATTAAAAAGATACCAGAAGCGCTATATATAGTAGATAACTTTTCGGTTCTTCTTTTTAGCCGATTGTAGCACTCAACTGATAGAGCAAGATACCAGGGCCCCCAGACTACTTATTTTCTCATAACATTGAACATTTTGTAATTCAGTGTCGATTCTTTCTTTTGCTTGAAATTGTAAGTAAAACACATTATTTTTTCTTGAGAGCGTCTGCGGTAAGCGTCGACGGAAAGTGTTTGTCGATAATTATTATTTATTTGTAACAAAATTATAAAATCAGTACTGAGACTTTAAGAAAAGTGAACACTGTAATTATCGAGCTTCAGCATCTAGCTGGTATCAATGAAAATGCCGTTGACCCAAGCTGGCAGGTATGCAAACACAAAAAAGTATGTACTAACACTAGTTTATCACATTTATACCAATTATTTATGAGAAAACTAGTGGACTGCCCGCAGCTTCGCTCGCGTGGAATTAAACGTAACATAACCTACTCGTAAATACAAAATTTCATTGAAATAATGTAGGTATATACGAAAATCTTATATATACTAACTTTGCTCCCCCTTTTACCCCCTTAACAGATGATTTTCGAAACTCAATAAAAAACCTTCATAGGTACTGAATTTCATTCGAATAACATCAAAAA
>DWTT01000248.1:0-17926 GCA_018250895.1 Carterocephalus mandan | reverse complement strand
TGAGTGACATAGGCTATATAATATTACTAGGTGTAAACTAAACTATTGTTATGTCTAATTACACGCGAGCGAAGCTGCAGGCGCCCACTAAACTTACATGTTTTTACAGAAAAGTTTGGTTAATCGCACATCATACATACCTACTATTTCACCTACATGCAAATTGCAAAATGTCTTTTTTTGGATTGCGAGTATATTCAGCTTCTTATGTTACTTATATAATAAGTATCCATCCTAAACAAGTGCTTAATGCAACATTTGTATTAAAAAATATATGGTGATATATATGTGTACTGATAATGTGCACAAGACCTTGGATAAAACCATCCAAGCACCATCCATCTTGCATCCAACACATGTGACTTGCATTCCCATTTACTTCTATATCAGAATCGATCAACGAGCTAGGCAGTCTGCGGCATCTAACAAGGCGTCTGACCACGTTTTATTATTTCATGTCTAATTTATCTGACAACCGACAATTCTCGATGCTGTTTAACGCTCATTTCACCCTCGCTCGTACGTAATAACTATCTTTACTTGAGCGAGATCAAAGGGCATGCGCCGATGGCTTGCAATTATAGCAGCGCAAGCGCATGGGAGAGCCGCATCGCCCACGCCGTTGGATATATGGCGCCTGCTAACTGATTGCAATCACCACCTCTGACTTAGCACGTCCAAAATCCTCTTGCTGCTGCTCTTGTATTTGATTTTTATATTGATAGAGGGCAAATCTTTAATTTTCTGAGCGTCCGCCAGTTGGCTGGTAAATCATCAAACATCAGAACATACCTATTCAAGAATTTCTAGTTGAACGTTGTCTTATAGAAGTCATGGAATTCACTCTATGCTTTTAGGTAGGTAGTATCAGTTATTGGTTAAGTATTATTTTCAGCTTTAGGTTTATGTAATTTGAAAATACAAAAACCATTTTTATAAATAATGCTGTTTGAAAACAGTTTGATGTGCATAATTTTGGCATACCTATCTTTTGGCCTCTTTTACAAATTAATAGTGGTATAGTTTGTGCTCTCAATAGTTACAAAAACATCTAAAGCTGGAAGAATACCGTGTGTTTTCGGAAAGAATGGAGAGCAACTCACAGCACAAAAACATCGGCGTTGTTGATTCTTCTACCCGAGTCAGAACCAGAACAGTCAACTCAACAGATCGTTAGTGGTTTTAGTTAGCGAGCGGTCGAATCCGCGGGAAATTGCTTGTTTACACTGGGAATTCTAGATAAGGCAGTTGTCTCACTGCGAACGACATTTACCGTAAGCGGACGAAGTTGGTACTTCACAATAAAATTATTAATTCGTTGATCAGCACTTTAGTGTAGCACCTACTCTAGATTAAAGGTAGAATAGGTTACAAAATTTATGTATAATGTAGCAATAGTTCCAGTAAAAATATATATCTAAAGATACCTAATATCTACTGAAATTACCAACTGAACAATATTAAAGTAGTCGCCTACTGGCTGGCACTTGGAAAACTGATTTTAAACATTATACTCCAATAAGAAAACTCCAGACGAAACCTACTTCACAAAGATGTATAACATAAAACTACTGCGTGCCTTTACTAATTTAAAATAAGAAGCGAAAACAATACAATGACCATTCAACCAAGCAAATCTACGCAATTAGAGTACCGCTCAAAAATCCTTTAGTTTTCACAGAGACATCTTGTTCTAGCAGCCATTTCACGGCCAGTAGGACGAGTGGTTTAGGATCGCAGATCCTAATTGGAATAGTTATCCCGGGTACAAGCTGAGACCAATTAAGTTTATTAGAGGGCTTGTGCCCTTTATTTGGACTACGGGATTCGACGTGGACGGACGAGTACTGTACAATACTGTACATATATCAGTGTCTGTACCTTGTTGCTTGCAGGCTAGTCATTGTTAGTCGGTGTTAGCATTGTGTACAGAGCAAGCTTTGAACGGTGTTGTGCTTTTAAGTTTACAATAAACCATTTGAACACAGTTTATAAAATAGTTATAATTTCACTTAGACCGATAGTTTACGACAACAGTGTTAGAAGCTTGTAAAATAAGGGTACCTGAAAGCTGTTAATTTATTTGAGGTGTTTTATAATAAATATTAAAACCTTATTGTAAAAACAAAAATAATGAAATTAAGAAACGTTGAGCTTTGTCTTTATCTCACGGTATACTAATATTCTGTCTGAAAGTAAGTCTTAAAGAGAGTAACAATATATCCTCAAATGAGAAAATAAATTATACGGTTCGGGTAACTAAGCCGACTCGTATGTCATATAACTGGCCAAAGCAATGGCCGCATAGATATTTAAATGAGTTATAGTCTATAAATTTTACTTCAGTCTAGATATTATGTTAAAACTATTTTCGTATATGGTAATTTTCCGGGAATTCTTACTTTAATGGCGATACGGAAATTATTTACGTCATTTTCCAGTACCGAGATGGTTTCAAATACACGAACAAGTTCTTTGATAGTTCTGACCACACTTTCCTATTTTATTTTTCTTACTTATTTAAATTGTTAAGCAATGCTCATTTTTTGGTTTACTAACAATGTTTTCCCAGCTTCAAGAGTACATACAATACAAAAAATATACTTTATTGTACACCAAAAAGAAATACACACATAGATACAGGAATAAAAAAATATCTAGGTGAAACAATTGGCGGTCGTATCGCCAACTATACATAACAGAGAGATTGATCGCAGAGAAAAAAAAGTAGGGCTGCAGTATGCAATTAAATAAAGTATTACATAATGTCCCGGGATGAATACAAATACGTGGCATGATTGGTTTTTGAGTGATATTAGGACTAAAATATTGTAACAAATAGATGATGTCAAAATGTCCTTAAATTTTTGTATTCAAATTAATGTGTGGAAATGTGATAATGGACTTACCATAAACAGTTAAAAGTGCGGGCTCAGAAATCCTTTTGCCCGCAATGTTTTCAGCCACGCAACTGTAGTTCGCCATGTCCTGGGAACAAAAAGTTCAAAACTCAGTATATTTGATTACCAGGTACGTTTACTACCAATCAGAATAATAGTGACGGAGTATAATAATGAATTCCCTAAGACCGCCTTGGATTCGATTCCCGGGGCGGCCAAAGTATTATTGGGTTTTTCTAATTTGTAATCCCCAGTATTAGCTTGGAATCTGCATTTGTGCTCGGTGTATGCACGTGTAATAGTGGATGCACCTCTGCTTACCCCTTCTGTGAAATATAGGCATGATTTAATGTTATGGTATGAATTACAAAGTTATCCGTATGATTCTCTAAAGTACCATGAGATATAATACATAGACATTCAGTCATGAAATAGTTGTAAGCTAAATACTGAATGTTATCACAACCCTTTCTTTAACCCACAGTTAGGCACGGGTCTCCTCTCAGAATATAAATATTGAATATTGAGTAAATACATCTAAAGGAAACAAAGTCACAAAGATAAGTGTTTCGTGTAGACAGAAGTTTCACAACAAACAACACAAGCAAACTTCAACAAACTTGCATGAATACATTGATGAAGATAACCTCAAACATTGTAAACAGGAGACTATAAACCTTACATTTAATTAAGAGAATGCTCCCGACACCTCATGATAATATTGCAAGTCAGATGATATTCTCGTACGAGGCAAAAGGGGAATTGAAAATGGCGAGTTGAGAAAAGTTTAAAACAAGATTTTAGAACAAGAAATTACTGCGATAAATAAATAGGCAGCTAAATTAACAAATCGACGTGATTTTTGCATATATACCTAATAATAATCACATAATACTATATTCCTACATATTTTTGTTTCTACAAACTACGAATCCAACTTTCCTAATGTGCCGTATGTTCATATAACAAAAACAGTATCAATAAATTTAAAAACATCTAGATTGTCTTTTTCTCAGATTCACAGCAGGAGGTATAGCAGAAATTCAACTAATTAAACTATCACCCAGAGCAGGAAGGGAACGTGCCATCTGACTTCATTATTTACTAGCGCGGCTTAACCGCAATTAATACACGTCTGGTCGTGGTTGCTAATTAGTGAGCACTGAGAAACCAGAGATACCATGCTATTTGTGATGTAGACCGAGAACGAGAAGTGAATTTTCTTGCTGGTTTATCATACAAATGGAAGAGTCGTTAATATGCTTATGGTACTGAATATGGATGTCTTTAACGTGCCTAAATATTCCATATGTCAAGTACCGCCTATGCTCAAGATGATCTCATGTCTGTGTTTTATTTCTTCAAACCACTAGCTCTGAAATCGAATACCCTTGTGTGTACATATGAACACAAGAAGAACGAGTGAAACGTGATCCGGGAGCTCGCGTGCAATAATTTCATTAAGCAGGATACAAGCGTAAACAAGTTAATGAAACAAAACCAAAATCGGACATGGGATTTGAACCGACAATTGCAGTAACAACTGAATTATTTGTAAAAGACCGATATTATGTTTCGTGTAATTAAATTACGAGTACAACAGCTTTTACACTTTTATCAACACGAGTCCTGAAAGGGTGCAGCGGAACGTGGTAAAAGGAACAGGAAAGGCGACAGCGACTTGTGTCGCAATTAATAAATGTCTGTCTTGCTCGACTAATTAGTCGCAGTCGTCGAGATAAAATAAACAATTCGCGACAAGATGTTTCGATTGCCTGTGACACTGAGGTGGGCAAACAAACAGATGAAGTAGAATTAGAGACCATTGTTGGTTTAACTGAATTGGCTTAAATTGTAGGTTTCTTGATCAGATTGCTAATAGGCAAATCGCAAATTTCAGATAGGGCGTGTCCAATTTGATCCAGAATAAGGATTCATTGAAGCTAGCTGGCAATGTAAATCAGCTCGCGATTTCGGAATACTGAATTTACATATTAAATTCGTAATTGTAATTAAATGTTGTTGTGTGATTATGGAATTATGTAGGTATTTAAAATAAACCTAACCATTTCGCAATCATATGGTTCTCTGAAACATCCATCACGTTTCGAAAGGGCTAACTTTTAATAAAAATCTAAACAGATTTCATTTTAATATATTCAAAGTGAAATATAGTGAAGTAATCAGTTTTTGACTTTAATTCCATTCTCTTGTCATGACCGCAATTTTAAAAATAAACAGATGTAAACATCATTCTTACCGAAATAATTCACCCATATCAAGGCTGACAAAAAGAATGATTTACATATCGCAACATCTGATTCGCGTAATAATAATGCCATCACAGTAACGAGCCCAGTTAGGTTGAATGAGAGGGTGGACACGTGTGGCGGTGTGAATGACTCATATAGTATGAGTAACCGAGCCTAATCTCATTAGAATTTTGAACTTATTAGCCATGTTATTAAAAAGCAATTTAGCTTAATTCGCATGTCCTACGTAGACCTATGCTATAGTTTGCAGTAGTACTTTATGTTTACTACAATTTGCTATATGTACTGACTAAAAGCTTAATTAAATCTTATTGATTTATGACTTTAAGCATAATTATTAAAGAACATTAATAAATTACGAACTGTGAAATGCTGTGAGAAACGTTTTAAACAAATGTAATTTTGAACGAAGCACTAAATCTAACGATAAGTCAGATATAAATTATGCAAAGCGAGTAAATTGATGTTTCCCAGATTTGCATAAAACAATATTTCACTCGAATTAACATAGTGGGAAGCTTGTTAAAAGAATAATTAATCATTCAGATTGCAGAGAAGTTAAATTGAAAAGTTTTGGAAAGCTGTTATAGTGAGTCAAGCTAATATCAGAATCATTCATTTGTAATGAAAATGTAAGTATCTATGCAAAATAACAGCATCATTTTGATAAGGAAGTGAAAGACATAAATCTCAACCTTAAATTGATTAGGTTGTCGGAAATAATTCGTAATGAGATTGCAAATATTTAGTCATTAGAGGACACTACAGGAAGAAGAAAGAATGCTGAGCTCCGGCGTTCAGACAATTGCAGTTAAATGGAATAAGTAAGCAGGAAGCATGAATAATGCAATGATCAAATGCATAGGCATTAGTGAAGAAATGCAACGGATATTTTGTATACCTAGTAATTACAAGGAAATATAGATAATGCAATAAAGGTTTAATAAATAAATAAATAATACACAAATAAATATTTAATCCTATAAAAATGTTCCTACCGCCAAGGGACACAGTTCACAATCACGGCTCGCTACAAAATTTGTTTTCTCACGGTTTCTGTCATGTCTAAAGGTTTGTACTCTATATCTGAACTTAATAGGGCAGTTAGAACGAATATCGGAGCTCACGCCAGGCAATCGGTACAAAGCAATTTATTTTATATTACAGAATATTCTTATTATAATTACTCTGTATTTATCTGGTAAGACATAATTTTCAATGTCTCTGTTATAGTCTTGAGTTTTTTGAAGAAATCCATTATGCAATACTACATGTCACCATGTATAGTTAATTTCTTCTGTTTGCATCTTTAAAGCGGTTCCCAATTTAAGATGTATTCTAAAAACAAATAGTGATTTGTAATATTACTCACTTGCAAAGTAGCTCTCGAAATAAGGAGATTACCCTCAGCTGATATGAGGACGTTGTGGTCTTGCTGGAGTGGAGTTCCATGCTTCAGCCAGGAGACCCTCAGTGGAGGGGCCGCAGCTGGTGGAGAGCATCGGAGGGTAGCGGCGGAACCAGCTTCCACTGAAGTTGATACTGGCGATACAGCAAACTGCTTTTTGAGGTCTGTAAAAATTAATAATATTAGAAAAAAATAGTAAGTAGGTACATACTTAAGTACAATTTTTTTTGATGATAATTTAGAATCATAACAATAGTTAAATTCATTCCGAATTAAAATAGAGAGTAATCTAACCATAAATGACAACCCTATTCCGATATTTGATAGCAACGGTAAGAATTAAATTCGTAACAATGATAATAATGATATGCTTATGATTACATAATAATATTGAATAGAAACCCGCATGAACCAAAAAATGTTTGATTAAACGTCAATTTCAATCAACATACACGACTCATGTTCTATGAGCTAATCCAATAATTGATGTAATTTGAACAATGCCTTGAGTATTGCGCAATTACTACAAGATGTGGTATAAAATGGCGATTGTTGCTGGGTCAAAACTGGAGGTTTTCTAAAAATAAATTATTCCTGGTTTTAAGAACATAAGTAATTTTGGACAGTAGTAATTTTGGAGATAAATAAAATAAGTTTTAAATAAATAATTTTAATGCAACTCACTGAAAGTATTCTTTATAGTAATATGCTGGAATGGTATATTCGTATTTTTGTACGCTAGTACATTGGTTACATAGTTTTTAGCCGGATAAGTTTTATAAGTACTTAAGAGTAGAATCAATCATAGTAATCATATTTACTTTATGAAAAAAAATTTAAGGTTATATTTTGCCTTTTAGAATCTTGTTATCCATAGCAGCCCCTTAGGTCTCGTTTTATCTATATTTATATATTGTAACTAATATTTATGTATATTGTGATATATTAGGGCTGTCCTAATTTATTGCAACCTTCCAAACAATATAACGACCAATTTTGTCAAAAAATTAAATTACCGTCATCCGCTTCCGCTTATGCCTTGGGCAACTATTAGCTCCTGGCTTCCCACGTCAATCCTAATACAAAAACGTAACGAGACCGATTATATAATGAAGACCAACCTCCCACGGGATAATTGCTTTTCATTAAACAATTAACTGTTTTGGCGCTACGATTGGTGGTAAATGGATTAAGGAAATTGGTAACAACTTAACTACAATCGGAAGTTCTCCGATAAATAGTTATTTTTTTGTTTATAACGCTTTATCCTAAAATGAACCTCATACTTAAGTATATGCCTTCAATTGTACATTCTTTAAATTTATTTCACCACAAAGAGAAGTTAAAAATTAAAAAATATTCCCCATTCCCGGAGTGTTTGGCTGTAATTATTTCTGGGAAGAAACTCGGCTAGTGATGTGCTGCGACGCCGATGTGTTGGTCTTTAATTAATCGATGCAATTACGAACTGCATCTCCCAACTCATATCCGTTGCATCTCAAATCCATAACCACAGATTTCAAATTCTATTTTTGTTGTTCCAAGTATCACGACATAAATATTGTATGTTTTGAAAGGTTCGCGAGCTAAACTAATATTCTCTAGTCCTGCAAAATGAACGTTTCAACTCTTGAGTGCTTTAGCGAAGCGGGTCATAAATCTGGCGTATACACGCTCCATTACTCGTTCTCAGATGCTGTATGTTTGTTTTCACTGACGGCTTTCGGAACAGTTGAGTCTAAAGAACTGTACGCTTTAATGTCCGTAGGTAATTAACTAATTATTTCGAGTAAAGTCGCTTCTATTTAGTTGTAAAAGGGTACTTGTGTCTTTGCAAGACAGATACTAAGCATCTTAGAAATATCCAATGTGAAGAGTAAATGAGCATGAAACTATAATGTGCTTAATATGGCAAAACCGACAATAGACTGAGTCCAGATGTTTATTAAATCAAAAACCGCATTTAAGATGCTAGTTTAGGTAGTTTTCAAAAACGTTATTTTGATCTTTAAAATCGAAATAACGTAATAATCAATAATCTAATAATCTTTAAAATCCATCAGAATACTGCAAATATTTTTACAGAATTTTGTGAGTGAAAATTCACAATGCGTTTCTCCGTTGCATTCTTAACATTACACTTTTTTTTTTAAATCTGTAATACTGTGAACTTACTAGCACCTTAAACTCTCTAGCACTTCACCTAATGTTAATCATTGAATTCTAGAGGGCTTCCCTTCCAATGCCCCAGTCTCATTGGAGAAAAGTCCCTAATTTGGCAGTTAACAGAACCGTGTCGTTTCAAAATATTCTTTTCTCTCAAGATGTTCTGATTCAAAAAGACAGTTAATTGAAAGAAACAGGAAAACTCGCGCTTAGCAAAATACGGGCACATGTAAGACAAATGGAATGGTGTAATGCGGATCGCATTAAAAGCTTCGCACAAGTCACAACAGATAAATCCCTGACAGTATAAATTATAACTGTCACATCGTTTATTTTTCGGCGGACTAACATTCCCAATAAAGTACACATGACACGTCCTGAGGGAAATGATATAAGAACCTCATTAACTTCGAAATTGTTTCTTGAAGACTGCGCATAATTTAAATAGGTACCTTACATACTGTCTTTTGATATGAACTTTAATTTCAATCGTACCAAACATGCACCTTCAAAATTAAATGTATTGTTTCAACTTTGAAGAAATACCTACAATTAAAACAGATTACTGTTTTTTTATCATTCATTAAAAGATTTAACAATAACACCCTTTGTTAAACTTGTCTATGAAGGCATACTAGGCGACATCGAAGTACATAAAGGTAACATTAAAGTGCTTGAACATAAATTGGTATAGATTTAGCGAGCGGTGAAAGAAAATTGCGCTCTAACTGCTAAGCAGCAACGCCCAAAGTTCTTTACCATTGCCAAACAAAGGCAATAAAACACACAAAACTAAGTAAATTCGGCAACGGTGCCACAAGAATAAACACGCACAGTTGAAACTCATAAACGTCTAAATATACACGAAGCAGAAGCGGGAGAGACATTCCCACTTCATTCTAATTGCGCAGAGCAACCGTGTGTAATACAAATGCTTTAAATTCTCATCCCGACAGTTTTAATTGTTCAGTGAGAGCTTTAAATACGCTCTCAAGTGGCATAGATGCCGCTATTAATGATAATACCTACGAAATCGTGGGTACGCGTGAAAGTGTCACAGCTAAGTCTTCAGCTGAAGATTTACCGACGCCTACTCCATTCTAATATGTATAGCGCCTACTTAGCCGTAGATGGAAGTTGTTTTAATGGTCGAACTCTGGGAGTCGAACATGTGTTTAACATTACGTCAAAAGCTTAACATTACACCAAAAGGGCATAACATAAAAAATGAATAATTTACTGTGTAAATCAAAGTCTAATCTAGCAACGTCTATTGAGAAAAATGTGACGAGAGGAACGCACATACAAGTTATAATTTTTAAGAAAAAAACAAAAGTAGGTACCAAAAATACTCGATGGTCTACGATGTTACGAAATAATTTATTTTTAAGATTTTTATAGCATTTCTCTCGTACATTAAAATTTCCAGTGTGGTAATAGCTATACTAAAAAGTATATTCCCTGACACATTCAGAGCCAAGCACGTACATTGTACAGCTCAAAGAAATAGGAATTTTGTCTCAAAATTTATCTACGGTTAATCGCCGGAGTCTACTTACCCTGAGGATGCCTTGTTTTGGGGCAAAACACGTGTTGGTTTGTGTGTTGGTGGTGTATGTTATCACTAATCGCGTGTGCATGTTTCTTGTGTGGGAGGAGGAAGGTGCTACGTGCATGAAGGTATACACGATCATACATTTTCATTCGCGGATTGTTGCAAAGTAGATTAATCATTGGTTTGTAAAATTTTTTTTTTAATCTAACAATATCGACAAATCGCCGGTATACCACAGAAGTCGCTCTAGATATCAGTCGATTAATAAAGTGTGCTTTTATAGCAATATAGGTAATACAAAACTCATACCACTAAATAAGAGAAACTGTAAAAATGCTGGCAGTAAACTGATGGAGTAAATGATACTCGTAAGTAGTAGTACAGCCGTATAGGCCCATAAATCTACCGGGCATGTTCATTTCCTGAGTAAAATTCGTACCTACGGAACCGTAGGGAAAGAGGAAAGTGAGGGCTTCGAATATGGATTAGCATGGAACAGACTGTTAGTAATCCATTACGCAGATTGCATGTAGAGGTTTTGCTACCTGTTTCGGTAAATTAGTCGGTTAAAATTACCAAAATATGTTCAGAAATTATAAACACCTACCACAGACTTTTGATACAGAAAAAAACTAATGTGACTTCATGAGATTTTTTTAGAAATTCAATTTAGATAATAGCACTTTGCCCTGAATTTTGCATTAATTTAATGAATATTTAATCCATCTCCAACGTAATTAGATACCTTATTTGCTAAAACTATACATTATACATACAGTAATTTTGCTTGAATTGTTATTTTGTAATATCTATACTAACGAATAATGTTAAATTTAACATTTTTATTTTATTTTACGAATAATGATACAAATGAAACGATAAAATGATTTTTATATGAAGATATTTTATTGATATTCGTATACTTTTATTTGCTTATACAACAAAATAACTCTGAAATTGTTTCCCAAAGACTAAATTGAAAAGTTATGATAATTGCACAGTGTAATACAGAATGTTCTAAACGTAAATTGAAAGAAATAAAACGTGAGTTATTGGTTATTGCTCATGTTTATAACGTGTCTTATTGCGAATGATAAGCGAGTGGCGATGAAGTTTTCCTGAATTTTTATTTATAGAAATTTATATAGTAACATCGCTTCGTTCTTTTATATTTGACTTATTATTGAGTAAACAACTATTGTTTGTGAAAAGATCTTTAATTCAAATATATTTATTGGGTGACAACAAATGAGGAGATAATTATTATTCTAATTAAGTGCCCCGATACGAAAAGGATATAATCTTTCAGGTACTAGCAGACAGTGGAGCAAGACTCTCTCGCCAGATAAGTCTCTCGCCATAGCTCGGAAATCGATTTCAAAATTTCAAACTGGTACGAGTAGTACCTACTCAAAAGCTTCCCGAAATAATCGTCATACGTAGCCGTCGATGTACGTTATACCGAACATAAATCAAATAAACGATTCGGCCCGACAGTTATTTAATATGCAACGAAGATTTACCTCCCGATCGCATTGGCTTAATCGGGGCCGTATATGGTTTATTACTCGTATGTTACGGGAGCCATACATATTTTACTAAGGAATTGTTAAAAGCTCGTGCGTTTGACGTTCATTTGTTTATTTAATTTATTTATTCTAACTATTTTAATTCATCGGGAATTTCAAGGAGTTGCATAGTGACGGTAGTCTCAATATGTATAATCCATCCATCCATCAGGCTTTTTGGGTCCACTGCTGGACAAAGGCCTCCCTCAATCGTCGCCAATCCTCTGTATCCTGCGCCTTTATGTTAATGCCATGCAATTTTATTGCGTATTTCGTGAATAACGTCATAATTATTTTATTGATTGCATATTTTGCATGGTTAAAATATGTCATATTTTCATTCAGCTATTCGATGTTAATTATTAATTTAATTCAGTTTATTTTTAATTTTATTTCATAAGCGAAATTAATTATGTTGTGTAATACAACTTCGTAATTAAATTAGCTGTTGAACAACTGTCTATCAGATCTTATAATTATTTTTTAATTAACGAACTTTGTAAGAAACAGATAATTAAATTCTCTGAAATGATACTTGTCAAATTGATGAAGTTTTAATCCGTCAAATAAGTTGCTAATTCTGCCAAGTCAAAATTTTGTTTTGAATCTTGAAACTTTCACAATATTGGAAATCTTGTAAATCGGGACTACGAAAATATAAAATTTTCTTAATTGAACTTAAGATAAAACAGTTCAATGGTACCTAACTAAATAAAAAGACAAAACCATGGAAAAAACAAGTTTCCTTCGCTTTTTTTCGTTTCGAAGCCATAAACGTAGCGTCATGGTTCAAACATGGCTCATAAGAAATGGAAGTGTGTCAGTCTATATTTACCAGCGGAAACTCAAATTATGAGGTTCGATGAAATGTTGCATCACACCCCATTTCTCCCGGAAATATGATTTTTAAAAGCTATTCCGATACCAGACTCGAGACTATTGGTCTATTTATTACCACTGATGTTTGGATTATGCTTATAATCAAGATCTTTCATTACCTTTATCTTCAAAAGGATTTCAATTGCTTCGTGAATAAAGATCAATCTTATTTTTTTATGAATAAATGATAGAGGAAGTAGTTCGTATATTTTGTTCAGTAATGTTCCATGAGGAATATGATTGATTAAAATTTGTTATACAGATATAACTTTTTTGTTTTAAAACAACTGAGATAAAACTAGATTTAGGTACTACTACTTATACTTGTATATCTTAAAAAAATATTGTTGGCACGTCTTGAGTACGATATGAAATAACTTAACGAATAGTTCAATATAAGTAGAATCACAGAATACTTAATAGTACAAGTTGAATACTAATTCTAAGTACACCATCTAATTCTACAAGAATTTAGGCATGCAAAGGAAATAATTAATACTCACAAGCTAACTCAACAATGGCAGGCTGGCTTCTGATGTCACCACGACTGCTCCACGCGTGACACGTGCACGAGAATCTATCCTCACCGAAGTACTCCTCTAACTGATCCCTAGTCACATTACACTCTGCCTCAACGATCCTCACACCACTTTGTGGGTCCACAAACTCGAACTGAGTACTAGCGACGGAGCGCACATCGTTACACTTAAAGTAAACTTGCAAAGCGTTTGCGGCGCGACACCTCAGCATGGCTGGTTTGTTACGAACTACGAAAGCGTGTTGTGGTTCTAATAGGAACATTGGTAAGTCATCCGTCGAGCTTTGAAGAAGATGGTCTCCCGATAGTGACGGCAACTCATCGGCATCTTCTCTGTTGTCATGGTCGTCTTCCTTATGGACTTCATGATCGTAGTCTTCTTCTAAATAATCTCTATGGTGAGGCGGTGGATTATTCTTTTCTGAATTGTAAGGGTCCAGGGCTTCCACCCCGGCGGGATGAGCATATTCTGGTCGAAGAGGTACAGGTGGTGTTGGGGCTACCGTAGAGTGTTCGGCTTCCGTTGAGCTGGATACATCTGTAACAATTGAATAAACATTTTAGATTTCAAGTAAGAGATCACTTAAAATATCTGCCCCGTGGAACATGGAAAGATCTGCACTTAATGAGTTGGGAATACGGTATTGATAAAGGTATCTCAGACGTGAGAGGGTAATTTATGTTTTGAAGTATTTATAATGCTTGAGATAAGAATCACAAATATGCTATCTAGGTTTATTATCCCTGTCGTGTCGGTATGCAGAATGTTAAAGGTTAAAGCGGCATACAATAAGATTTATATATTAGTTATGCTAAAATATTCTCTTTTAAATGGTTGTATAACTTATTTTATGGTTGTTTACAATTTAATCTGCAGTAATCTATCCAAAGCAAATGGTTTTAAATGTTATCTGGCCGTATCTCATTAATCATGGGTGAAGTTATAATTACGCACTGGAAACTGCCATTTGGCCTGATGAATGTGTACAGCTAAGTGCTTGACTTACGTTATTCCAATAAGCGTTAATAGTACCTACTAGTGATCCTCCTGAACTTTAAACGAGTTCTAATTGGAGAACGTTAATTATTCCCCGTGTCAGTTAAAATAAACGGCAACTGTCATAATAACACGTACCCTCGAGTAGCGACATCGATTTCTCTCAAAAGTCCGCACCTGGCTTGACGCTTCACTCGCGCCTGTTTACTCGCAAAACATAGATATTTGGATACCGTATATCCCACTTTACGAATCCTGTCCTTTTCGATTGAAAACCAACCGACGTTGGAAGTAATAGAGTCAAATTCACACCGTCATTAAAACCGAGGCCACCCCTATAGAATTTCGCTCAGAAATCGTTATCAGTACACTGGCGTATGTTACTCTCCCAATACCGTTGACAGTAATACCGTACGTATTATTATTTGAAGAGGAGAATGGTACGAAAATAACTGCAAGTTGCGTGAAGCGTGGATAACTTAATTAGTTTCACTTCCTTTCAGTATATTTCTATTTCCGTTTTCATGGGGACCGAATGCTATTTCCTCCTGAAATCTATTTTTCCTTAATGGGATTTGTTTCGTGATCTTTTACTGGCAGGTCTGTGGTTGCGGTTATTGCCCCTATTACTGTCATAAAAAATATCAGAGTTAATTTGAGTTTCTTAAATAACTTGAATAATATTTTTATTTTATTTTAAATGAAATAAATAGCATAGTAAAAAAAAATAACCATTAATTAACAAAACAGTGACTTCATTATGCAATAATTATCAAAAATCTATGTCTGTTAGATACCATTTCTGTAGCCATTATAGTTATTTAAGAAAGTTATATTAATGTTTAGGAACTATTGTAACCCCGCCACAGCGCTATCAAGTTTCAACTTTCAGTTGCCAAGAATATTATACGAGAATTGATATTGACGAAGGAAGTCCCAAAACGGAGAAACTTGATGTAATCATGAATGCAATCAATATTACGGAGCTTCGGTCCTTGTCACACGTTCACTTAATGGGACGTTGGTAAGTTGATTTGGTATTCTGTTAGTCTATGAATCGGCTGGCATTTGATTAAGGCATGTTTATCCGCGTCGATAGTCTATTATCGTTTTGGATTGTGTAACCACTTCATCAGTGACTGTGCGTCAGTTTTAATTGGTTTTTAGCATCATTTGATTAATAACTGGTTTGTCTTCTCTCTGACGCAATCAGAACGTGAGATGATAACGCACGAAACCCTTTTACCAAATTTTAATTACGTTCTCCAATCGATACTCATTATCGACGCCTGTCGTGTGAATATGTTTGTGAGCTTTCGTATATTTTAAATCAACGTTTTCGTCATTGAGGTCGCCCTTTATATCAAGCGCTCACGGTTCCTATAAGTAACTGCGTTCAAGTGTTATCTTGGCAAGTGACGAAACTCCATTTACAAGAACACGAATCGGTGGCAGTTATTTCTTTATAAAAGCGTACACTATAAAAGACATTGTCTTCTCTTGTTAAGGGTGATTATGGCTTGTACGATTTTAAATGGTGATTGAGAACTACGGTAAGCGATGTTACTTGAAACTCAACTAAACCAGTGGATGCAAGTCACGAAGCGATTGTAAATTGTAAATAAATGTCTGCGCATCGGCTGTGTGAACACAGAGTACCTATAGAAAGTTCATTGGATCAATCAATAGAAGCAAGTGTCTTTATTTCCATACAGATAGATCGTTTCGACTGCGATGACAATCAGTAGCAGCTCGTAACTCTGGCTGGCATTAGTCTCGAGATAACAATCGGATTCAAATACCAACGGCCTAATAGACGTAATATTTTCTTAGTCCAAAAATACTCTGTCTTCCAAACAATTTGGAATGGAGCCTATCACAAAATTAATGGAAATGGAGAAATGCCTTATCTACACAACACAAAGAGAAATATGTTGTTTCTGATGAATGTTCGAATTCCAAGGGTGTTCAGTAACTAGATCTAAAAACAAACTAGAAGCTCATCAAATTGATTGTATACTTCGTTGGTTTAAAAGAGACCAGCTTCTGTCATTTTATCCGGTGTTTGGATTAATTAAAGTTGAATTCGATGTTATTCTATATACCTACCTACCAGTGAACTTAATTGATGGTTTTTTTTTTAAAAAGTCTAGAAAACAATGTCTGTCGTTGGATACGTTAGTTTGAATGTTTACTAATTCTTCGTTATAATAACTGAGACCTTTTACATTTATAGGTTCATCGAATTTGAGATCTTGAAGCACACTTATTACCATTGAAGTATAATGTTGTACTAACGTAAATATTACCGACTCATTTTAACGAATGTCCATCTATTAATCCGGATGGAGCACTTCAGCGTTATCTAACCACTAAACCTGAGCGTTGTATTGAAATATGTTATTGAGTAATACAGGCAATTAAAATTTTATTTAACGACTCACTCACATTTTTATCGCTCGACACTACACAGGCGAGCAGTAACACATAACAAATGGTACTCGATCCAAATATGGAACGAATAAAACACGGAGCGTCTAATAGCTTAGATATCGTACGTTACTCCCATCTCATCTGTAGTGCCGTCTGGATTTTTTAGTTTACTGATAACCCGAACAATATTGTGAGCTCTGGCGAAGTAAATCAAGAGAAGCGAGTTCTGATATAAATAAATGCTTACACTTATAAATTTACATATAAATCTATTTTCTTTTTGATCTTGGCTATTATAAAGGTAACATCTAGCCTATTCATAAAGTGGTAGTGTTTGGAAGTTTGTGAAACATCAGAAAATTCTTTCACTAATCGGAAGCTACATTTAGCTAACCTGAAATCTATAGGCCATATTTTACGAGGGTAAAGTCGCAGGCATCAGATAATCTTGTTGTTAATAAAAAATATTGTGTTATGTAAATAAACAAAACTCCCCTGGTCGAGAATAGTAAAGTACCCGGACCCACAGTTTGTCAGTTACGGTTAGTGGTCATTGATGCCTTGGCAGTACAGAATATTGTGAACACTGGAGAAATAAATCAAATGAGGCGAATACGAACGTGAGTTCTGATATATCTGTTCCAAGCAAGACGTAATAAAACATTCAGGCGTGGTGCTTTCGCATCCGCCGAGGCAAGACGCTTCACTCAACTTGATGCAGTTTACTCGTAAATGCACTTAACGCCGAGAGAGACATAAAAAGATGCACTCGGACTAGTTAATGGAGCCGTGGGCGGGGCGATTTGCTTTACGTTTCCGTAAGTAAATCAAATGTTAAGGGACATTAGGGGCTCATGAAGGACTGATGTTATTGTGTTGTGAGTCATGCTTTAACGGGTAGAGCTTTTAACTGTTTCATTGTCTATTAATGTAAATTTACATTTGAAATTTAAGCCCTCGTTGTAGGTGATATTGTTTTAATACGAATGCTGGTGGTAATTAACTAGAACATTTAATACATGATTGCCCCTTTCTTATAAGTGGCGTAGTACCTACACTGTTCCATGAAATTATCGAGACAAAATGTACGACCTAATAACATTTTCGAGCTTAAAGATAAGATGGATGTTTTGTGTGTTCTTATCCTAATCTTTATATAGGATGACTAGTGGACGCCCGCAGCTTCGCTCGCGTAGAATTAGACCCATT